>LQNK01002075.1:14722-41857 GCA_001586405.1 Phoebis sennae
CCACAATAAAAGATCGGGATCGTACGGTGATTGGGGGCCTCCGAGCTCTTTACTCTCCCATTACTCTCCCATCCTGTTCACCTCCTCCACCAATTTACCATCAATTATCCTCTTTTTATCCCGTCCTCTTTTTTCAAGCTGGTAAGGCATCTGTGACAGTTTGATGTTGCAGATGTTCATGAGCTACGATCAGTCACTTACTATCATATGAACCGCATGCTCTACTTACCTGCTGTAATATAAAAAAGGAAATACTAGATCCCTTGACTGATTTCGGTAAGGGAGGCCGATCTCTAGCCAGCTGAGCAGGAGATATTATAACCGCGGTTTAACTCGCGTATATCACCCGCTACCCTGGGATTTCCGGGATTCTAACCATATCGTGTACTTTTGGGTTTTAAACTTTATTGTTACAAAATTCCATCCATATCGGTTCAGTGGGTTAGGCGTGAAAAAGACAGACGAACAGAATAACTTTCGCATTTATAATATTTGTAAGGATATAAGGATTACTATCCTTTGCCTATCATTATTATTTTGCGAAAATAAATGCCACCATTAGCATACAAGTGATAAATGCTTTCCCATAAAACATCACTTGAATAAGACACCTTCGACCTGTGCAATTCATTTCCAAGATCGGCACTCAGCTCAAGTGTGAGGTCCCCTTAAATAGCCTCGATCATTCAATGAACACCAAGCCCTTATGAATAAGAATAGAGTGAGCGTGTGTACGGACCTTATAATTTAGCGTGTGTATAGACCTTATAGTAAAAATTACTCTGACTCACTGATTAATACATCATCTTCGTAAATCTCGCTTTCTGTGCCTATAAATGCCTGTACGTATGAATCTAATTGTTTTATGACCATTAGTTCGCTCGATTGATATTATTTGTTTCTGTTATTGGATTTGAACATGAAAACACCATGCATCTCACGCACTCCGTCCATTTGAACATTTTGGGTAGACCAGCCTCTATGGGAAATAAATGAGTATACCACTATAATTTGATTCATTTGAACTTTTTATAAAACACACATGCTCCTCCTTTTCTCTATACTACATTAAACTCTGTGTATGAACCTGAATGTTTTATGCTACTACTCCGCCATTTATGCTCTCCCAATTGTTACAAGTTGTTCTCAAACTTGGAATAATTAGTTGGAGTAATCTCATGAAAAACATTGTTTCTGAACGGCAAACTTTTCACTTGTACTGTCCAAAACAATTGGCAAAGGTCCTCCTATATTATGCAATGTGCCCGCTCTATACCTATCTATACTCTACGTTTGAACCTGAATGTTTTATGGCCACTACTTCGCCCTTTATGCTCTCCCAATTGTTACAAGTTGTTCTTGAACTTGGCTTTATTAGTTACAATGTTTTACGGCTCGTTAAAAAGTTAATGACATTCGGTTAACGGTAATGGTCAGTATACGTCCATAATTAATGACTTAATATATCGGGCGGTTTAAAATCCATATTAATTATGGACCCATTTTTGTTTACGATCTATATTTTAGTGGTTTATAGTCCGTTTTTAGACCCTTGTTTTGTTGTTTACGTGTTAAGGTACGTGTTCTGAATGTCATTTAAAAATAGAAAAGGCTAGCTCGAAATACCTTATATATTGTTAATGATAACATTAAAAACCTTTGTTAAAAATAAAATTGTACGTAAAATTGTACTTACATACAGCTAAGTGTGACAAATACGTACCTACAGGTTAACAGGTCATACACAAATGCCCGATTCCTATAAACGACGGAACGTCATAGTATAACACAAACGAATGGTTTTCATAACGGGCGGCTTTAATCAACCAATCAGAACCAAGTTTTGGTAGTTATGTTAACGTCACGTTTATTATAGAAACGCTTTTGACTTACGCCTCGTAGGATATTGTACAGTCCGTAAGTAAAACGACACGTTTCATTTTTATAGGAACTGGGCATTAATAAACATAAATGTCAGTTATCCGATATGCAAGGAAAATTAGAGATTACATAAAATTTAAGCATAACTTCAATAAATTGATTTTTTGAGCTTTTAATGCTAACAAAAACAAACTGAAAATTCCATTAAAAATTTCACTGCCACTGTTCTGCTCTCATATAAAAATTAAATAGTATAAAAGTAACAAAAAGCACGAACCGTTACGAGGAATGTTATCAGCATCATTACTGGCGTTGGAAAGCTGTTCCTATCTTACCAGTTGACATTATCCGCTGGCAGATGCACGCTTGGTTAAAATTGAGCGTATTTGTATGTATAATTTTTATTAAACCAATACGTAGAAAGGCGATCTGAAATGATTCTGGACTGACATTTGACTTCTACAAATAAATATTTCATTTCATTTACATACTCAGTGAGTAAAAAACACTTAAAAATATGTAGAACAAAAAATGATTCTCGTTAATTTTAAGTGTGATACTAATAGGGAGATTTTAGAATTGGTAGAGAAATTTCAATAAATTTAGTGGAGTGATGAATGCATTTGATTAAAACCCAATATGAGTATTAAAATAAATTAAAATTTTAAATAGTCTTTAAGAATTTTAACAGACTTTAACCAATTTCGATATTTTTTGCATGTTAGTTTTTTATGATAATTATATAAAAAGCAATGTATAAAATAGTAGAGTGTAGTAGTGGGAAAAGATTTTCTTAAACAATTTGTATTCTATTTGAATGCTTATTGCTTACACGTAACAGGAAAACTCACGTTACTTTATTTGTCTATCTGATGCACGTAAACGACTACATAGTTTAGTGGGAAGTCATCTTCCGTGATTGTCTAGATCTTTGAAAAATTAAACAATTTTTTTATGCTTTCTCAGTCGTGCAGATTATTATTTTTTTGATTAAGTACATGCAATATGGTCACAGACCATATAAAAAGATCAATCCACCCAATCGAAGTCACCCTGACTGGGTCAATAGAGGCGCATAAATTACAATTATAAGATTCAATTGCAACCAACTTGTACTTCTTAACGACATTTTGACTATGAAAACAAAAACATGAACATCGCGAATTTAAATTAAATCAGTAAATTAATTAGTACAAGGTCGATATTATGGTAAATTTATCAAAGCATTAATATTGGGTTTAATTAATGTTATTTTAGTAAATATTCCACTTTAAATACGGAATGTTGTCAAACAGTGCTTGTAATAGTCGTTGCTAATTAAAAGTTTCTAACTGAAAGCAAATCTCTTCCTCTTCTTGGTATCTGTTTGTAGCAAACTTGCGTTAAATATTAGTTTGTGCTAAAATAATAAGCTAGCAACACTACAGTCGTATGTACATTGGTCGTTAGGATCCGCATGCGGGGTGCGGGCCATTTCTGTTACTCATGCCATACAAACGAAATGACCAGTGGTCGTCATTTGTAACGTATGCCATGAAACATTTGTATTTATCGTGTTTTATGTATGTTATATGTATAGGTATACTACATATTAAATGTATTTTTCTAATAATATTGTTTTTTTTTTATTTGTAACTGCACCATCTACCACTCTTACTTTTAAGTTTCCTTTAATGGGTTGCCTGGCAGAGGTCGATGTTAGCGATATGGCCGTCCTCTAATCTAATATAAGAGTGAGTAATCTAAAAGTGTACAATATTTTTTGTTTGTTTGTTATGCATGACTAGATTTACCGTCTTAATACAGCTAATGACTAGTTTCATTGATCGTAATGCCGAATGCTGGGAGCCCGACTTACATAATCACCTGATATATAGACCAGTGAATTTCATTGGTCGTAATATTATTTAAGGCGAATATTGCCAAATGAAATCCGTGGTAAAATAAGTTTCTTTAAACTATATGTTTTTGAACTGATTTCCAGACGATTAACACGTTACTACTTACATAAAATTGAATATTAGTGCGGCCATTACACAGGAATTTCACGTAATAAGATACTTAATGACGCAGTTCCTATCAGCAATCTTCGATGAGTTCACATCGGTATGGTATCTGAGTCATTACCATTAAGATTAGAAATAAAACTGTGTTAGTTTTCCAAAATTCTTGCATTTCATTACCTTAAAATGAGATTTTTAGATAGTTTGATAGATTTACTTGTAAACGAGGTAGTCGCGCACCACGGTTTCACCCGCGTAACTTCTATGTTATTGTTAGCCCTTACCTATATGTATACCAAGTTTCATCATAATCGGTCCAGTAGTTTTTGCGTGAGAGAGTATCAAACATACATACATAGTCATAAGCTTTACAGTAGGATTTACAAGTTGCTTGTGTGTCCATCACCCCTTATACTTATAGGATATTGATGAATTATCGTATCCAGATAGGTTAGTAGCTGAAATATAATAGAATACTTTTAATTGATCTATAGACTCCTATATAACGAGCGAATGGACAAAAACTAGTAAAGCGTTAAGCGATAAGATTGAACTTTGCCTAACACGGAAGAAAAGATAATGCTAGAAATCATTATGTAAGATTCTCTTGAAATATTAATACCTAGAATAAAAATCACATGATCTGAACTTCATTATTCATACTAATAAAATAACCGAGTATATTACGAATTAATTATACAACTGCCGTGGTATATATTAAGAACAACACTTAAATTTCCCAAAACCACATATTCAAAATATAGATAACAACGTTAGACTGCATTCTTCATTAAACTGGAATGTTCACTCATGCGATTATTTTCAATAATTACTAAATCATGCTGATTGAACACTTTATATTGCACATGTTTTTGCAAATTGCAACAAAATTTTAAAGTATTAATTAAATATGTGAATTTATATGGTAGGTAATAATTCAAGTCACAAACGTGAAACGTGCCAAACGTGAAACGACTGGATAGAAAAATTATCCTTAATGGAAACGAGTTATCTTTAGTGGAATCAACCACATTTCTAGGTATAACATTAGATGAAAAAATTCAATGGGGTGTGCATATTTCATCTATAGCATCAAAGCTCAGTTCTGCTGCATATGCAGTTAGAAAAATAAGACAATTAACAGATGCGAATACGGCAAGAATTGTGTACTTTAGTTACTTTCACAGTATCTTGTCCTATGGGATTATGCTTTGGGGTAAAGCAGCAGATATTCAATCTATATTTATTTTACAAAAAAGGGCGGTACGTGCTATTTATAACTTAGGATCTAGGGAATCTTTGAGGGAACATTTTAAAAACAGCGGTATTCTAACAGTCGCGTCACTGTACATTTATTGTAATATTATGTATGTGCATAAAAATGTTAATTTGTACTCGACTAAAGATGATAGGCATACGTATAATACACGATTTAAAAATAAATTAATCATTCCAACTTTTCGGCTACATTAGATTAAAAATTCCTTTTTAGGTCAGGGTATTCGATTTTATAATAAACTACCAGATAACGTGACGAAGCTACCGTTGGATAAACTTAAATCTTTTATAAAATCAACCCTAATTAAAAAGGCGTATTATACTATTGAAGAATATATTGAGGATAAACATTCATGGCATGTATCAGCTAGTTCAAAACAGGACAGTTGTTAGGCGGCCAACGATTGTACAGTTTATACTTATATTTTTAAAATGAACCACACATTTTAAAAGAGTAACTATCGAGTTTCTTGCCGGTATCTTCTCGATAGAAACGACTTTCCGAACCGGTGGTAACTTAAAAAATGACTATTCATAAGTACTTTGTAAAAAGTTTACATGAATAAAAATATTTTCTATTCTATTCTATTTCTATTCTAAGTTATTCAATGTTAATAGCTCCCCTGACCGATTTCGGCCATGGTAGCCAATCTCAACAGAGACTAGCCAGCTGCGCAGGAGATATTATAGATATAGTGTACGCGCGAACACACGTGCACTCTCTTTTCCTTTTACTCTTATAACCCGATGGGACGGTAGACTGACACGACCGGAGAGAGATCAGACGCTCTCCGAGGTATGGGAGTGTTGTACAGGCACCTTCAACTACCTAACTCAGGGCTGTTACTGATTTTTTTTGTGAGAAACTCCCAATTTTTTTTTATTTCATTCGTGCCCTCGATCTGTAGTCAAAGATGCAACCACTAGACAGTCATTTAAATTAACATTGTATCAGTTTCGAATTCTACTTATCTAAATCTAGATTTCGTGTCATGGATATCTATCGGAGTATTTTTGCTTTTAATTAAAATAACCTTCTTCTACCGTCTACTAGGGAAACAAAAACAAGAGTCTTCGTACGCCACGTGTAAAATGTCGTTATTTTTGGAACAAGATTTGATTAATAAATATAACTTGGTTGTTAAGTGTGACTTTGAAAATATCAATGCATTTGTTTATTTAAATAGTCTCTGATTACATTTTACTAGCTTAACGGAGGAATAAAATATAGTTTTTAATAAAAAATAACAAAAAAAATTGTCGGAATTTCAACTTCGATCTGACGAGTCAAAAATTTCAATTTGACAGTCACTATGATGATAGATTAAGTTAGAATTTTTAGAAAAAAGATGGGATTTAAAAGGTAACGTGAGTTTCAGGGCGAGCGGCGCCTATTCATGCAGCATACTTTGAATTGCTTTTAAAACAAAGAACTTTGCAGAGTCTAGTTTGTTATTCGTGCAATTCGTAAATTGGGTACAGTGTTACGCTTTTTAGGTTATTCTGTTTTTGTCGCACTACATATTTTTGTAAATTCGCGAATTTTTAACGTACATTTAAATAATCACCTGTGTATCTTTCTTTCGGATTAAGAATAATATTATTTTCTGGCTTTTCTAGCGTTATAATAATAATTTATTTATTGGTTGCCATAGAAGTTTTACTTATTATAATTCGTTTTGGACCCCAATCTAGACTGGCCTGCATTTTGGAGTCCACTTTACAAAAGGTTTTAATGGATAAAAAACTATTTGCAAGAGATTAAAATTATCTCATTTTATAAACTATTAAAAAATTACAATCAAAATTAAATAATAAAAATGATTAGCAAATATGTGTGTGTGTTTGTATGGAATTTAATGATGGCGCATACTATATTTTTAATCGAGCAATAAACTTTTCGGTATCCAAATAGGACAGGGACAGACCTGTTATCTTCTACTTACAAGTATGTAAGTAGATACACATACAAATCTATCAAGTAATCCAGCTTTAAGCCCATCTGTAATTGTTATCATCAAAATCCGTCTAGTAATTGCGTTGTGACATTCATATTGATAATATTAATCGGAATTGAAATTGATATTAAATCTAGTAAGAAAAATAATCCAATAAGCTTCAAAGTAACAGTTCAGTTTTTGTAAACATTAAATTCCATTATCATTCACTTAAAATATAATCAATTGCAGTTCCAATCTCAAAGTTGTTCGATTCGACTTAATTACATTACGCTCGAAGTATACTTTTATTTAATTACGAAGCGCTTTTAAGACAAGCCTGTGACGTCATATTAATGAGAGGCCTGTGTACTTTGATGCGTGCAAGTCATTGTAATATATGACTATTTATTTAATTGAACACTATGTGTAATGAATAACGGAAAATTGGAGTGACCTTTGTAATTTCAAATTGGATTTTCATAAGTGGATCGTTTTTGGTAATCATATACAGTTGTGTAACAAATGTGTTTTATGAAATACACATAACAAAATAATACACCATCTAATTGAATAAATTCTGTAATGCCAAATAATCTTGATATAACTAAACTAATGAACAACCTTTTTTTACCATTAAAAAGCTGCACTTTCAATTCTGAGTGACTTTTTGCGTTAGATAGAGATTAATGGAGGAAGACTAAATAAACATTAAATATTAAAATCCTATCGTACAGTTAAATTAATCATAATTTATAACCTTTTTAACCGACTTCAAAATAAGGAGAAGGTTCTAAATTCGACCATATTTTTATGGATTTTACCGCATATCTCCGGCATTTATGGACCGATTTGCAAAATTCGTTTTACATTCGAAAGAGAAGATTATCAGTGTAATCCCAGATTGGTTAAAATAACAGAATAAGCTGTGCGGTTAATTTTTAGACCCATTAAATTCTCAGGCTCAGACTGATTTGGAACTAGCTTTGATTTTGAGGGTAAGTACATCACTAACAATGGAAAAATATTAACTCTTTGCCAAAGAACCGACTTCCTCACACTAAAAAGTAGAAAATAATTCATTTTATTTTCGAAATCTATTCAATGTCCGTGCCTTTACCTCTGTTATTAATTTCAACAAATTGATTGTCAATACAAATCTCCTGTTGATTTACTTATTCACATATTCGTTAGTTACTACGGAAGTCGTTTTAGAGAGATAATTGATCACGCCATAATTCAATTAGAAACTAGTGACCACCCGCGGGTTCGGTCGTTATTGCCCGCTGACGAACATGGTAGAAGAACTAATCTTTCCTCCTTACAAATTGTTTTTGATATTTATTATGAGAACCATACTTTTATTACATTAAATATTTTGTAGCTTTCTTAAGTATGTGGATACAAAATGTTAGTATATTTTTGGGCCATGATGAATCTTTAGAAAGTCGTCCAATAGCTGATCTTATGAACTTGCTTTTGCCCGAGGCTTCACTGACGTGGACAACAAAATTTGAATAGAATCATGAATGAATGACATTTATTTCTAATTTAGAAGCGTCTACTGTTCCTTTAATAAAAAATCCATTTAGAAACCTTTATAATTTTTAAAGACCTATTCAACGATAACTCATGTTTCCGTGATTTATTTTACCCAGTCCCATGCATTGATTGCTCCCTCTAATTGTTTTTTTTTAAATCCAATGTGTTTCTTGTGAGTGAAGCCTAATAATAATCTATCACTTATTTGAAATTCAGAATTAAAATAATTTTGACACGATGATATTTCATCTGAATTTGAAATTTGTTCCTGTGTTTTTTTTCTACCGTGACACTTCTTTTAGTTTTAAATTGTAACAATTTTACAAACAACATCCCCTCATATATCTTCCAAGAAATTTTAACCGTAATATGTAATTTAGTTTTATTTTTAAGAGCTTGAAAAAAACAATATGGCGCCGTATTCGTAAATGTCAATCGAGTTTAAACAAATCGAAAAAGCAAACGTAGGTATAAACATTGGCGGGAATTCGTATTTCCATTCACAATGTGTGAATTCTTTCATGGATCAAAGCGTACGGTTCTATAAAAATAAAGATTTTTATTATGTCGAAACCAAATTCAAATTTTTACAAATGGTACGCGAGATCAAAAGGCGTGAACGGCGATAAAAATATAGGAAAGTTGGAAAACATTAATTATGAATCAATATGGGTATTGGTATCTGAATGATCGAGCAATTAGTGTTATAAGATTTATGTTTACATTTCAATTAATAGGCTGGTAGGATAGTTAATATCATGTATAATTGTTGTCACTATAAACTGGAACTTGGCACTAAAGGCGTGGCGAATTACAAAGTATATTATACTAGCTGAGCTCCGCGGTTTCACCCGCGTTTATATCCTTCCCGTAGGATTTTCGGGATAAAAACTATCCTATGTCATTCCTGGGGTTTCAAAGAATCTCTGTACAAAATTTCATCCAAATCGGTCCCGTAGCTTCGGAGCCTATTCAATACAAACAAACAAACAAATCTTTCCTCTTTATAATATTAGTATAGACAACTATCATAAGTCTAAATATCATAAGTCCTTATAGTATACAGAAACCTTATCAGAATTTATTTATGAATGGTTTTTCTTCGTGATTAAAAACAAAAATCTCTATCACTATTCGTTTATAAAGTCTTTTTGAGATTTACTTCATGATTATTACTATTTTAGCTAGACTAGCTGAGTACAAGAATGAAATTAATATACGACAGGATAGGGTATATCATATAAAATAATTAATAAATAAATGAACTAATATCTTGGTATAAGTAACACGATCTGCTTCTTTTAGATTCAAAACATAGCAATCGTATCTATAGTTAATCGAATGTGTTGACTTACGGCCGTTTTCAATATTCTATCTATCCCTTGTTTTGCTTACTAAAGTCAGACAAATCTATCTATTTGCACTTAATTTGATTTCAATATCCTAACGACGGATACATTTGCTATGACTTTTGTCAATCTATTGTCATAAAATCTGACATAACAATCTATCCATAATCATTGATACATTATTGAAAATGGCCGTTTTGGATTATTTTAATGAAACTGTCAATAATTATGGATTTATTAGGGGACATGTGATATGAGAAAGTTTTCATATGAAATTTGACAAACCAAATTGACGCGAAACCGTTGAAGAGTGTTTAGTGTAAAATTATAGGTCAGAAAATGTTTTTTGAGTTCAGACATGAACATATAAATAAGAGTTGGAAGGAAATGGATAACAAAAAAGGCTGTTTGGACTTAAGATTATCTTGCCTTTCCCTTACGGCATAAATTAACGCAATGAAATTTGACAATGAGGCGTTGCTTAGACACGCATTAGTCACAGTAACCTGACGTTTAGCGCTATCGAATAGATAAACTAGCGTTAAAGTGACTCAGAAGCCGAACATTATTCTGTCAATTCCTCACTGTTTATTATTTGACTCCAAAAACATATTATTTGTGAGAAATTAATGAGGGTATCGAAAACAAAGAAAGGCCGTTAAAAGTCCGTGTCGTCGGTCGTCTGTCAACAAATTAGTGGACGGTTGTCAATATCGACAGTTCGTATATTTGGCTCTTAAATTACTCGGTATATGTTGCTTGTCATAATTGGTTACTTGTTAAAATACGCATATTTAAATATGACCTACACCTTATTCTTCAAAAATAATTGACAAAGCCATTGTTTATTTAGTATGATTTTTTATAATTTTAACTTATAACCGAGCCTTATTATGACATTTATATTAGTCCAAAATATTATTTTATGTTAGTTGTGCCCTGCTGTTTATTCCGCGTACAAAATTTTATTGAAATAGGTTTAATGGTTTTAGAATAATCAGACAGATAGACAGAGTTACTTTCGCATTTATATATTAGCAATAAAAATTTTAAATTAAACCACTAATAATTATACGAAGGCGCCAAGTGTCTGACTATTTTTACGAACAACTGTTATTAAATTATTTCATGCTAAAGAATTAAAATAAACAAAATAACATTGTAAGCGCTTCAAAAAGATGAAATAAACATTATCGAGATAGCCCTTAATCGTGTAACGTTCGTTACCGGACGAGCTTAAAGTTTTACATACAATTAAAAATGTTTGGAAAGAACCTCGACCGTCGTTAATTACATGATCATATGCGAAGATTAACCTTGAATTAATATCTACAATATACTGGAATTTTAAAACGAAATTGATAGAAGGCAAACTACATACGAATACAACGCACATATTGACACTGTTTGCCGACACAAAATCTCGGACCACTCTGAGCGCAAATGTCATCCGGTTGAGATTCGTCTGTGTTTGTGTGTGGAATGTGTGTAGGTTTTTTTATGTAATAGCGGGCAAGCGGAGCATGCGTTTCAACTGATGTTAGGTGACTAAGCGCAGCCCATGAACATCCACAACAGGAAACTATCAGATGCCTTGCCGGCTTGAAGGAAGAGGAGGGGATGGAAAGAGGATCAATGATGGATAATTGGGAGAAGAGTAGAACAGGGCGGGAGAGGAATGGGATGGAAATATAGGCTCGTCGTACGCAACACAGTGCAGTACTGCTTCACGCCGATCGTCTGCTCGGGGGTGGTAATTACACCAGTGCGAGCTTGGCCCAATCGTGCAATTCTGTACGTATTTTGTGTGTCGTCTAAAATTCAAAATGCTATTTTCACCGTAGAGGGCGATGCTTTGGAACGAATTAGGTCAGGCTCGCACTGCAGTTACTACTCACAAAATAAAAATAAGAAATGTTGGCAAATGGTCAGTACTAGAGATGAACCGAATATTTATTTATTTGGCATCTTATACACTATTTATATTCGACTGAATATATTCGGTTCGAGTATTTACAAAGAAAGAAGTAGAAGAAGAAAGACAAAACATTTATTTCGACACACAATCTAGATACATTAATAACAATTACAAATTACACAATACACAAGAATAAAATTGCAGAAAGATAAGAAAGAATATCCGGTTCGATAAAGCTTTAACCGATAGTATTCATTATTCGGTGAAACCACTATTTGGCGCATCACTAACTCAGTACTTCAGCATTTGTTTCGTATTTTTCAATTTACATAATATTCTTAGATCTTTCATAATTCCTAAAATGTAATCGTTATAAATTATTTACGTCACATTAACGAGACTGAAATAATATTAAAAGATTTTCATAATGTCTTCAAAAGCAAATTTATTATATAATATCGTTCTTGTTTTTGTCTGAAGGCTAAAAACGTAACTTATAAAATAATATTAAAACTTCAATGGACGATTATATTATCATCGGCCGTTTCCAAGAAGCATTTTTCCTTTACTCACTTTTATAAAGATTAAATCTTTAAAGCGAACATATTAAGAGTATAAATTAATAATAAGTTTTTAATTATCGTTCAAGGCTTGAATGTCCAAACGCGTCTTAAAAGTTAAGCTCATAATGACTGTTTCCGAATTATAACTTACTAGCTGTACTGCGCGGCTTCGCTCCCGTAAATTTATATTTCGTCCCCTTCCTTAATTAATAGATTGATAAAGACATAGAAATCTCTTTAACAGCCCTGAGTCTGGAAAATGGCGGTGTTGGAACACCGTCCCATCGGGTTATAAGATTAAAAGAATAGAGAGTGCACTTGTGTTCGCGCGTACACTTGTGCACTATAATATCTCCTGCGCAGCTAACTAGTGTCTGTTGAGATTGGCCACCATGGCCGAAATCGGTCAGGGAAGCTATTATTATCTAACACTAAAAGAATCTTCGATATCGGATGAGTAGTTTCTAAGAGCAATGCTTTCAAAAAAACAAACAAGCTCTTTATTATTAGTATAGATGAACATTAAAAATTGATGTCATATTTTAAACCTTTAGATGTCCCATTATGGTTAAACGTGGGCGCGATATAATGAGTGCTAAAATCGATATTTAGCGATCAAAAATACCTCCATTATCGCCTGCTGCGATGGTGTGATGGATATATACGCCTTAATCCATTAGTTCTGAAAAGGCATGAGTGATACAAGAGTGCCTTTGTTTTGGCACCCATACATCTTGTGCGGGAAATATCAGGGATTGTATTACTGCAATACCTATCTCTACCTACGTATATGTTTCAACGGTGTACTGAAATATAACTAGATTTCAAATAATGCAGTGTTTCGTTGTGCATTTATAATTTATAATAAATAAATATTTTGGGACATTTCAAACTACAGCATTTAACCCTAAACTAAGCAAAGCTTGTACTATGGAAATTAGATGGCTGATAGACATATTTAAGATCATACTTTTTTTGTAAATACATAAGAACTTTCTACTCGTGGGTATCGAACCCATAACCTCCAGCTCTATAGACTTTGAGTGGAATTGCCACATCCACTTCGCCAATCGGATCGTCCAATGTCTACTACAGATATTTATAATCGTAACTTTTATAAAATGCGATGTTTTTATAGTTATTAAAAAATAGTCAGGGTAAAATGCTAGATGTCCTATTTATTTATGACTACCTAAGCTCTCCGGTTTCACCAGCATATATATCCCGTTCTCGTAGGATTTTCAGGATAAAAACTATCCTATGTCATTCCAA
The DNA here is from genome assembly GCA_001586405.1 of Phoebis sennae. Taxonomy (NCBI): domain Eukaryota; kingdom Metazoa; phylum Arthropoda; class Insecta; order Lepidoptera; family Pieridae; genus Phoebis; species Phoebis sennae. The sequence continues at coordinate 28,466 of LQNK01002075.1, forward strand.
GGGTGTCAAAGAATCTCTGTGTAAAATTTCATCCAAATCAGTCCTGTAGTTTCAGAGCCAATTCAATACAAACAAACAAATCTATCCTCTATATAATATTAGTATACAAAAACTGCCTAATGGGTAGTTATGTATAAGAAAAATACCTTTATGGTAATCGTGTTTTTTCAAGTCTTTGAATTCAAATAAAAATAGCCCATGCGTTAAATGAAAAATCGGTATGTTTATAGAAATTAATAAAAGAATTTCAGATCAAAATCCGATAGCGCACTTTGTTCAAGAGGTATGAATTACGCTCCAGAACTCAAAATGTTGTGAAACTAGTACGTCATATTATATAAATTTAGTGACCTTGAAGAAATATGGTTATGTTTCCAATATGTGGATATAAAAGTAGTGAATTTATCATATTTAAATTGTGAAAGTTTTAAGCGTTTGATAAATTTGGCAGATTAATAGATATAAAAGTCTGTGTATAGTTTTTTTGTTTCTCTTTGTAATATAAACCTAACAAAACATTTTTATTATATTTTTTGTACATGCAAAAACTACACAGCATTAATATTTAGTTAATAGTATAATATAGGTAAAACAATAAATTGTTGTGTGAAGCATTTTAGCTTTCATATAAGTCGACTTAGTTCCACCGGACCGAAAAGTTTCCGAAATTTTAAGTTTTATAGCGCAGTGCCTGAATAATAAACAATTATTAGCTAGTAGCTCGCTCCGAGACACCCACCCCTAGACATCGCTTTTTAATGTTAAGTATAAAATCTTCAGCAATAAAAGAGTGGAAGCCGAGCACGATTGGGCTGAGCTTGCACCGGCGAAATTACCACACCCCCAGGAGAAGATCGGCGTGGAGCAGTATTACACTATGTTTCGTACGGTGAGCGGGTGCCATTCGTCTTACTTCCGATTCTGCTCCTCTCTCAATTTTTCATCTCTCCTTATCTCCCCCCTCTTCCTTCAAGCTGGCAAAGCATCTGCAATACTTTGATATTGTAGATGTCAATGGGCTGTGGTCATTCACTTATCATCAGGTGAACCGCTTACCTGCTCTTACATTGCTGGCCTCTTTCGACCCCCTATCGATTTTGCTCATTTTCTAAGTTATGGTTTTCTTTTGTCAAGATCGGATAAACGAGACTCCATCTATCCCCAGACAAAGTACAAGTACTTACCTACAAACATATAAACATACACTCGACTCTGAGACCACGCTTCACTTGGACAATAAATTGTTGCTTGAAACATATGTTTTCATAAAAACAATCGACCCAGTCTCATAATAGACCGAAATAAAGTTTCCGAAACGTTGTATTTAATCCCGTGGTGCCCCAGTAACAAACAATTAATAAATGCCTACAAAAACAATACCCCATTTTAATATCAAAATTACAATGATTTCCGAGCAAAAATCTTTCATTCTAATTACAAGCACCAAAGCGCCGTAGTTCATAAATCATGCTTCATATTGAAAATATTACACATTATACATAGCCTCAAACCGAACAATAGATATGGGACAATGTATTTTTAATTAAAAATTTCATTATTTTAACAAGGAATTGTATAACTCCGTGTTTAAAGGAAAAGTAACGCAGGCTTATTATTCTAAGCAAGCTTTTTCTAGTTTCTGGGGCGTGATATATTAAAGGGAGTAATTAGTAATTAGTGGGACAAATAATTACCTGCTTGTTTTTATAGAACAATTATTAGAGAAATATCATTTTTCTAACGAATAACGAGGTATACACTATATCTACACTATTATTATGAAAAAGAAAGATTTGATTATTCTTTTGTTTGTTTGCCTTTATGAATTGAATAGGCTCAGACAGTACTGGATCGATTTGAAAATTTATTTTACCATTGAAAGCCTACATTTAACAATATGCTACGGGAACGAAGCCGCGTTTTCTATAAAAAAACAGTTAAGTCGTGGTTTATTAAGGAGTTAGGGGACTTCCCTTTTTCGAGTAAGGGGTGGATGTCACTGAGTCTTGAACCTTGGACCTCTTGGTTGAAACAGTAACGCGCTAACCAACGAGGCAGTCGATATTCAACACTTTTTTTATACATAAGAGGCATTTGACAACGGTGATGTTGTATATTGCTCAGTTCCTATAAAAATAAAAAGGGTCATCTTACTCACGGACAATACATTATACTACCAGACGTAAGTTTAATTCGCATCTATAATAAACGTGGCGTTAACATAGACAACACAGCTAGCAAAACTTGGTTTTGATTGCTTGATTATAATTATATGAAGCTCGTTAATGAAAATGGTTCGTATCTGTTACAATATGACGTTCCGTCGTTTATAGGAGCCGGGCCTAAAAAGCCGCATGCCTCTCTAGTTAACGATACATTTAAGAATATAAAAACAGCTTTAAATTTGGTTTTCGTCAACAAAGACATTTTTCTGTAATAACTGTTCATTTATTAATTCCTTTATTGGGCAATTAATAACAATTCTTGAATGGGGCTTGGAAAAAAAAGCTAAGTTAGGTTCTTACGCTAATTACACCATTTGCCGCGAACGCCTTCTAAAGGCTCTATTAAAATGATGTATGGCAAGCAAACTTTTTATTTTCTCCGTTTCGCAATACCTAATGTTAAATGGTCTATTTCATGGAAACTTTTTTAATACGGGATTTGGTGATCTCGTTAAATCCTAAATAAGTAGCGAAATATTTTACGAAGCTGCTAAATTTTATATTAAATTTCTTTTTTCGCACAGGCCGTTGGAAAAGTGGTTTAATATTAAGTAATGTAAATATTAGTTTATTGTATAGCAATGCGTGCTATATTTATTCACAAATTATAAAACTTTTCGACCAGTAAGAAAAATCAGAAAAATGTATAAAATATATAATTACTGTAAGTAGTTCTTAGAACTTCGTCATCTTCTTTTTTCTAACGACTTCCCATCGAAGATGGATATTCTGTTAGTAGTATTTGTTTACAGAATCAATTGTCAATATCTTGATAAAAAATACAGTGACATAAGATTGATGGTACATTACGGTCTACATAATAAATTATAGAATATTAAAATATTTTTTAAGAATTAAATGCGTAAGGTATTTTCGTATAGTATTCTTTATTGTTTTAATTATTGGAAATTCCCATAAAACGCGCCATCTATCTGTTGTTTATGATATTATAACTTACCCTCTTTCAAATGTTGTGATATTGACTATTATAAGTTAGCTTGTAAATGCTATACTTGTGCCTTTTTAACTAGACGTTGGATATTGTATCTATGTGCAAAGGATGTGTGCATAGAAACCCAGAATTACATAGAATCATTAAATGCAATATGAGTAACACTATCAAACCTATCATTTCATGAACTCATTACGTATAAAAATGTCTACAAAAATTTTAACATCCGCTGAACATTGTAACTCATTAAAAAGATACAGGTGGTCGGTATAAAAAAATTAATGAACTTCGACTACTGGTATAGAGACAACTCATAAATTTCAATCATTTCTGGGCTCTGTAATTTACTATAAAAAGTTATTAAGCATTTTAAGTCTATATTATGTCATCATTGCTATGGTGATATTTTACAAACACGTAGCTTTTATTCGAAATAACGGTGAACATTGTACGAGCATACAATTGTAATGTACATTGACTGGCTTCAGTATTATTGGTAATATTTTAGGATTCAAGCTTTATGAGCTTGATTGTACAGAGTGTTTAAAAAGAAAGTTTCGTCTGAAAGACGTCTTAATACATTTTTGAAGGTCAAAGTGACAAGGAATATTTCAATAAAAATTTAAGTGAAGACTTTTCACCCAACGTATGGCAATAATAACTGACTTAGGTCAGTCCAGTTTGCTCACAGTTCGCTGAGCCCCCCCGCCGCGACAAGGCAAGAATTGATACTTATGACCAATATTGGTATTAAATGCATTGTTTTATAGGATGATAAAGTATGAATCTTTTGGGCTCTTAACAGCCTAAAAACTTGACAGATTTTAACATGTTAAGAAATATAATATTGGGTTTGTCTTAATGCAGTGGAAATATTGGTGTCTATTGACGCCACGCCAAAGGGTGTGGGTTCGATTTACACCGGTTGTTTTATTAACAGTTCGTATATACTTACGAAAAAAGTATGTATATCAATTAACTAGTATCTAATTATTGTATTGAAAGGTGTGCTTATTTTGTGACTAGATAACGTGCTAAACATCCTAAGATATTCATACATATAAAGATAATTATTTTTTTTACATATTCAATCAAAACCAGAACACATTCCTCGTTTCCACAGATATAAAATAACACTGTAAAATGAATAATTTTCACCTGATTTTATTGAAATCATCGCCCACGCGCGGTCAGGCTCATTAGAGCGAAATGTTTACCCTATCATTAATCAGCCCAGCTTCGTTACAAGCACTATTAATTGTGTTTCATGCTAATTAATTGTATAATTATTTTATTGATATCAAACTAAAATCATTTATTAAACATCTTTCAACTAAATCATTTATTAAACAATTTGTGATTTATTTTCTCAACGCTTGTGGGGGCACTTTATATTAGTCACGAATTTGTATTATTAATTACTTCTATTATATTATACGATTCAATTTCTACATCCAGTCTTATTCAATTTATAGTTCAACTAGATTAAGACCGCTTGCGTTAAATTCCGATAGAAATGTCATTAATGAGAATAATGTTCAAAGACAATTAGAGCAAAACAAAAGAGAACAGAAAAATAATAAAAAAACTGTTACCTAGTATTAAAAATTAGTGCGAACGTCCGTTTGAAATAAGACGGTACTGGTGCAGGCCCTTTAAAAAGAATTCCCTTTATACAGCCTTTCCACTTTCATACATTCTGCGTACTGATTTAATATTCCCTTTGTGAAATGATGGGGAACAATAACGTATTGATTTGAATACGGTGTGAATTGATAGACATTTTTCTTATTAACGTCATACGAATGTTATCACCACCAATTTACTTACATGAAGTATTAACTCTTTAAAGTAAAAATATATTTTTGAAATCTATACAAAGTCGGTGCGGTCCTGGCGGACATTTTTTCAATTTAATAAGATTTTGCAAAATACGGTTAAAATCAGAACCTCCGCCATTTGAAGTCGGTTATAAATGGTTCATTTTAGGTAAATTCGAGTCCAAATGAAGCTTTTTAGACTCTCCAGGGGGGTGGGAACTAACCCCTTGCCAGAACCTAGCGACGACTTACGCAGTACATTCTTTTACCCTTCACTCAAAAACTAATAAAACCTTACTATCCCAAATACTAACTATTCCGAACTACCCTCATAACATTGAAATACGTACAACCCAACGGTTACTGATTAGTTCGGAATGTTTTGACCACTGACCTGGATTTTATTTCATTAACTTTGTCAAGGTTTCCAAGTATTATACTTACTGGAAACTTTATAATTATTAGTGTTTGTGTTTTGTAGGGCGACGGTTGACAAATAATAATATAAAATTTTCAATTTGTTTCGTCAAACTCACCTTATTAAGGGTCACCAGGCGGAGTGTGATTACCACCTCTTATAGGCCATGTACATCCATCAAAGAAACGTTGATTAAATTTCGGTCACGGCGGATAATCTCTGCAGATACTAGCCGATTGCGCAGGAGATATTACGCAAACCGACAGTACCATCACCGCCAACTTCCTATCTGCTATTATCTACTTTTCTTGTTAGAAATAGAATAAACTTAGACCCCTTGTAGTCTAGACCATTGATGATCGCTAGGACAAGATTGGATTAAAAATACAGCGTCAATTTTATAACGGGTAGGTAATGTGAAAGAATATTATTAGTTTCTTAGAATGAAATCTCTAAAAACCGCTTCAGAGGCATATTATTTCAAAGGGCATAGAAAATTTTATTTTTTCAAAAAAGACGAAGCTCTTTAATCTGTATTTTTAGCGCTAATAAAATTGTACAAAATGGGTATATTAATATGTTTGTGTCTGTCCATATAGTGTCTCACTAGATATAATTGTTAACTACTTGTACTTGTAATGTTTAAACAAATATATAAACTCTATAAATCTCTCCAAAAATATTTCATTGCATTTTCGCTAACGTCAACTTACCTAGTCAAGCAAATTCGGAATTATTGCCAGCGCCGTATCAGCATTGACCAGGCGTGTAACTGTACGGTATTAAAATTAAAATGCCACATATTTTGAGCAGTTTCAAACCTTTGAAATATGACTTATATATAATCCTTGTAAAAATCCAAATATTGGTTAGAGAGAGATGGTACTCAACTCTGAGAAGCACTTAAATGTCATGATGTAAATGTCACTCAAGTGAAAGGAGGAAGGTTCAAATGAATTTAATTATCTCACAAATATAAGCATTAATTGAAAATTTCGACATAAATAATTTAAATTCCTAAAAGGATTTCATTAAACATTTCTTAAGGACGTGGATAAGTGTATCTCATAGTCACAGATTACGGCAGAAGTAGCAACTTTGAAATTTGCAAGGAAATTTCAAATTATATTATGAATACGTACCAGAATGAAACAGAAATTTTAATAGCGAGGCAAGAACTAATTTGCCTCTTTTGCAGCCAGCCTGATCTTCACGTCTTAGGTTTAATTTATTCTTATAATTTTTTAATTCACTAAAGAATAAGAAACTATAAAAAGTACTATAAAATTTATAAATAAATAACATATTTAGTTAGATTACTAGAGTCGTGTCACAGAATCACGAATCCATAAATAATTTTATTCTAATAAACTATTAATATTAATATAAAATAAAGTTGACACCCAGTCGGAATGCTGTCCCGTTTGAATTATTTAATACCGCGAAAAGCGATTCTGCATAATAGTATTATAGATTAGTGGCGCCAATTTAATCATGTTGATTGAAATTAATATTTGAACATTCAATGTAATTTTGGGGTCGTAATTAAATTATATTTGATGTTCCCTATTTGTTTGAAGCGTATTTACATTGGATAATTTAAATGATATTTTTAGATACTATCGTTCGGTAGAATGAACGCGTCTAAAATGTTTGTTATTTCAGTTGAATTTCGTGTCTTGATATTAATATGAATGTTTGTCTAAATGGTTTTCAAAGCATTGTATGGTATGGATAAAAATTGTTGATATTTATACTTCGTGTGGCAGCTGAATACTAAAATCAAACTCGCGTATGGATAACAAAAACTATAAAAATTGTACATGAAATGCTGCGAGCTTTTATGTCAAGTTTCAGTTTTATGTATTATGAACAACAATATCTGGTGGACATGTAGAGATTTTAATAAATATATGAGGAGATGTTCTCTTTAAATTTTTATATTTTTCTGAAAAATGTCTATACTACATTATTACAATGTCACTAATTGAGCAACCTTTGCCATTTACATTGTTTATTTTAAGTCAAAGTATATCTATAAGAAAATCAAAATTTCAATTTCATATCCTAATATTTCTCTAACGGCATATTCTATATCTCTTTAATCATATCGTATATCTATAATTCTTTATTCGATAACTTACAAGTACCAATAAATTCGTTCATGTAAAACTTTTCAGTAATTTCGTTTCGTATATATTATCAGCACTAGTGAGTGGTCCAAAAAAGTATTCATTAAGTTCTATAAATTAGTCCTCGTAAGACGAGAATTCTAATCATAAATAATACCATGGTCCTTGATATTATTAACACAAATTACAGCAAAACATTTTACTCAACTGCACAGTCAATCTAATAAGAATACTGTAATAACGAAACACCCTGTGTAGTTAAAGGCACTTAAATCAATCATTCAGTTACACCCCTAATTGGGGTGACAATGAGTCGAGAAACAAACTGCTGTTCCCGTAAATTAATGAGGCCGTAAATGCGACGCTCCCTGTGCATCTTGACACAACAGCGTGACTTCGTTGTTTTGTCTTTGTTTTCCTTACGTTCTATTGATAGGATAAAGCCATAAATTTATCACAATAAAAGCAAATTGATATGAGTTTATGACAAAGGTTTGTTTACAAACTTCGATATAATAAATATTTTTTGTATAAGCAATATTACAAACTCTGAAAAAGTTAAAGATTCGTTTTTGGTCCAAGACGTTTACCCACAGCATAGTAGTTCAAATAAAAGTGAGGCAATTACGAACGCTCCAAACTAGATACATATCAATCATTCAGTTACACCCCTAATTGGGGTGACAATGAGTCGAGAAACAAACTGCTGTTCCCGTAAATTAATGAGGCCGTAAATGCGACGCTCCCTGTGCATCTTGACAAAACAGCGTGACTTCGTTGTTTTGTCTTTGTTTTCCTTATTTCTATTGATGTGATAATGCCATAAATTTATCACAATAAAAGCAAATTGATATGAGTTGATGACAAAGGTTGTTTACAAACTTCGATATAATAAATATTTTTGTATAAGCAATATTACAATCTCTGAAAAAGTTAAAGATTCGTTTTTGGTCCAAGACATTTAACCAACAGCATAGTAGTTCAAATAAAAGTGAGGCAATTACGAACGCTCCAAACTAGATACATATCAATCATTCAGTTACACCCCTAATTGGGGTGACAATGAGTCGAGCGACAAACTGCCGTTCCCGTAAATTAATGACGCCGTAAATGCGACGCTCCCTGTGCATCTTGACAAAAGTGTGACGTCGTTGTTTTGCCTTTGTTTCCCTTAATTCCCTGGATGTTTGTCGTGATATAGCCATAAATATATCACAATGAAGGCAAATTGATGAGTTTATGATGAAAATATGTAGACAAAAGTCGGTGAGTATATTTTGTGTTGTAAGGATTGTCACTTTTGTTTTTTGTTGTTGATTTTGGAAGATATACTGTAATATAATTACTGAAATGTGTGTTTTTTTCAGGTTTATTAAATATTCAATGTTTCTTTAAGGTCTCTTAGTTTGTCCACTCTTGCGAAAACAGAAAACAGAAGACAGGTTGTAAACAAATATAATATTGTAGAAGTATATCTTACATTATTGATACACTACTGCGTCTCATGGGTCAACTTGAAAAACTTGAGCACAATGAAAACAGTCCTATAGAAGTTACTTGGAAACTTCAAGTAAATAAAATGTGTAAGTCTTTAGAAAAATTTCAAAGGCTTTTATGAGAACAGTAAATCGTGTGGAAGTTTATAAGCTGTATGATAGAATGAAAAGAATAAATGCTTATCTAATTTTAATTAATCAAAACATTAAAATGTTTATAGTATGAACTCAGTAAACTTCTACATAATTATAAGAAATATTCAATAGTGCATAGAGAGAAAAGAAATTCACATGTCGTATATAAAAGTGGTATTCATGTTATAGGAAACAAATTGAATGTTCCATAGAGTAATTTCGTAAATTTAACATCAGAAAAGTTTATGGTTTTTGTTTATACACGGTCATTTTCGTTACTATTTGTTTAGATACGCCCTTTACCGACACCTTTAAACTATTATTAGATGTCAATGTTGAACAAATTTGTTTCGGTGGTTTTATAGTAATTAAAACAATGGTGTTACTAATTACAATAAATAATTGTTGCCTTCTAAAAAAATAAATTTAAAAACAGTGTTACTATGTACAAAAATCTCATTTCATTTCCTTTATATTCTAGATAAGGAGCTTTGGGAGTTCCCTGTTCGAATACGATATAAAACAGTATTGTCATACAAGTTATCTTCGGTATAGAAAAGCGTGTTCATATTGAAGTACTGCCAATCCTGATCAAATAACTTTATACAATTTTCTTTATCTTTTAGTAATTTAAGATGTAAGAAAATGTCATTTCTTAACAATTTGATATTTTTTTTGTAATAATGGTAAAACTTTTTGTATTGTGCTGTAATAAGTACAAAAATAGTTTAAAACATTTCAATATTACGAGTCTCGTCTATCCGACCACAATTATGACACTGACAAAAATTATGGATCTAATACACTATCCAATTTTAAGGGATCCTTACCTTTATTATGTTTAGTGTACTTACTTTTAACGAAAGCTCCCTTACGATCTGGTAAGCATGACAGATAAGCTTGTTAATCGAGTCTCTACGATACCAAGAGTCTCGAGATAATCTAGAGTGTGCTCAACCTACGATTGGACTGGTTAGACTGAGGGCGGCTCAGTCGAAATTTTGCGTTCGTACAGTACGGACGTATTCTCGCCGGTTCCGTTCGTAACTCGTAACAACTTTTGTCATATTGTTAATTAAATAAATTCCGCGAGTGTAGTGTTCTGTTGTACTGTTGAGATAATCAAGTGGATTTTTCGTGGATATTTCTTTTTTGGATTTTAAGTGAGTATCATTTTGTTTCAAATATTTTAAGCGTGTTCAAAATGTTAGACATAAAATTGTCGTAGAAAAGCTTTCTTAAACAATTAAATTTTTGTTGAAGCTTATTGTATATTTTTCAAATTATAGATATAATTTGAAGATGATTAATATCAACGCGCTTTTAAATATGTGTGCGTTGAAAAGCGATAACGTTAATTTAAATAGACAAATAGGAAAGTTGATGAATTAATGATAAGTTTGGGAATGATCGAGCATCATTAAAGGGTTAGGAGTCTTTGAAGATGCCGCACTACATTTACTATTTGAGGCACTAAAATTATCTATGTTGGAGTATTATTGGATTATTCCGATGTCTACAGGTGTGATATTTACATATATTATAAAGCAATTTCGTGAGAACCGGTTCTAATACATATATCACCGAAAATAGTTGACACAAAACTTCAGTTTATTGCTCAAATATTGTTCGCTTCGGAAGGCACTTTCGTTTAGTGAATTTTTAGATTTATTTACTGAATACGACTTCTTTTGCAAACACTTTTGAATTGTCATTCATTGTTAATCTACCGACGAAAGCTTTTATATCTTAAGTAATGAAGAAGAAACTTAGTTGCTTTTTCAAATCTACACTAATATAGAGGAAAGATTTGATTTTTTTTGTTGGTTTATTGAATTTAATAGGCTCTGAAACTACTGGGCCGATTTGATAAATTATTTTCGGAGATAAGGTAGAGCGTTTAAACTAACAAACAAATAAAAAGTTTCCTGTGAACTTTAAATATATGAATACTTTAAATATATGTTTGTCCGTCATATCACACCGCTACTGGTGAACAGATTTTAATGAAAATTTCTATATATGTAGATAATATTACGTAAATTAGGTGTGAGGAGTTCCGTATCTCCAAAAGATATAATCGGAATTATGGGATATTCTCCTTCTCCTTATAGGATCGTCGTCCGTCTGTACGTCTGTCTGTCAAGACTTTATTTTGATTTATATACGCCGAATTCAACACGAGCGAAGCCGCAAACAAAAGCTAGTTGGTAATAAAAATGATAAAATTGCAAATAACTTAGGGTAAAGAAGCAAGTAGACGTAATTGAGTCCAGCAGGGATATTAATTGCTCAGCGCGAAGTATTTTAAGCATTATTAGCTTGGACTGTTGTGCTCAGTACTTCATAAATTACTTGGCATGAACGAGCTTGTCTACTCGTTGTATGTATGACAAAGATTCTAGATTACAACTAATACAGTTACAAACCAATAATATATTTTATTCTTAAGTTACACGAAAGGCACAAAGTTCTGCGAGACTATACATGTACACTAATATTATAAAGAGGAAAACTGTTTGTTTGGTTGTAATGAATAGGTTCAAAAAATACTGAACCAATTTTAAAAATTCTTTCACCATTCGAAAGTGACATTGAAATGACATATTTTATAGGCTAAGTATATAACATTATGCTACGGGAGCGAAGCCGCGGGGATCAGCTAGTAAAAATGTAGAGTTGAATTGAGAACCTTCGTCTTTAGGGAGGCGGTTAAAATAAATTCGTATAAGTAAAGCTACCTTAAATCATTTTATGAAGACTTTAATATTTTTAAAGTCTTCTTATGTTTTCGATTGATGATAACATATGATGTGTAGGAGTCAGGGCGTAGGTATTTATATCGCAGTAATTTTAATTTTAATCGCATTTTTTGAACACTATAATATTTCAATTATAAAGATTCAATGAATTAAAGTATCAAACCATTATTATTATGGATTATCGAGCTTATGCAGAGAAGTGTTAAATGGGTGTGATTATGTATGAAAAGTTTGATACGACAAATTTTCCATATTCTCATTTTATCGTTTAACTATTTCTTCATCGAATTTAATATATTATTTCTATGTGTTATAAAATAAGATTTATTTCCTATCATTTTATACGTAGTAGTGTAGCATTTGAAATAGTATAAAGCTTAAGAGTTTGTTTGAACGCGCTAATTTCAGGAAATGAAATAATCTTTGTGTTTAAGTGCGACTCTATTATTTGCTATCATTTTATGTGTTGATGATAAGTATAACAATATGAAAACAACTGTCACCTCAGTTACCCCTGACCACGCTCGCTGTAAAGTGTTCGAAACGTCGTGTTAAATAACAATTTAAAATAAACCGCGTTTAAAATCTTTTAAAAGCATTTTTATTCAATATATCCAGTATAACATTTAACATTTATGACACATAATGGAATACTTCTGAACCCTTTTAATATCAGTAATTACACGTTGGTTACGCGAAGATCGTTATATTTTGTACTGAATTACTGCAATAAATACCTAATAGGTATAGAAGGGATAAAACGCTCTTCTTAATAGGTTTTATGTTTGCTTTTAGACGAAAGGCCACCGTATACCTCTGCAATGGAATCATATTAATGACTAATGGAACCCGGAAAGTAATTTCTAAATTCTAACAGCTTCGCTATTGAATGTACCGGCTTAAATATTTATACGACCAAATTAAAAAGGCTCCTTTCAATATTATTTGTACAGTAATATTTAAATTGGTTACATGTCAAATAATCAGTAATAGGGTTATATTGTAATGTACTATAGCAATACCACAAAATTGATTACTTCACTTATACCCGTTTTCTAAGTGACTTTAACGCTACTTTACATATCTATTCGATAGCACTAAACGTCCTAGTCCAGTCAATTTAGCATAGAAAAGGGTTAATCTCGGATTTAAAGGTAATACGCTAAATATTTGTATATATACACCTTTATTTTGGCGTTTGCATCGGAAATTATACGAGGTCAAAGGTCATAAAAAATTTTTTTTCGTCATAAATATTTAGTTAGCTTCTTAAATATTTAGTTTCGTCTGAAATTTTTCTGACTATAAACTTTAATGAATCCATATCAATTGAATTTTACTGATATAGTCAGAAACGGGGCATATATCTATCTATCACTTTTCATACCTTCGCACATGCTACACACACATGCGCAAGTAAAACGTATGACATGACTATTGTGACCCGAGATT
>LQNK01002075.1:42176-61623 GCA_001586405.1 Phoebis sennae
TCCAAAACTACTGGACGCACAAATTTAAAAATTGCACACACAATTACACGACCCGACACACTAAATAGTTGCCAAAGAAAGTTGTCAAAATTCGACACTTTTCCGCGGGGGGAACGCACACTATGACATGACTATTGTGCCCCGAGATTTCCTGTCGAAGAACGGTGTCTCTGTATGCATTGCTACAGCGAGATTAACTCCTGTGCCATTCTGTTTTGTGACAATAGGCTGTTAGGTTACGTATAATTAGCGGGCTAACTAAGCACGAATAATTTAGGTTTTACTGGGCTGTCTCGTATCGCGTGCTGAATAAATTGTAAACCACGCTTTCATAATCGTTCAAATGAACTATATGCATAGTTTTTCAGTAATAGAACTTTATAAGCGTACTTTTAACGAAATACTCTGTTACGCTAAACAGAAGAAATTGATTGTTTGAATGTGTTATTGTAGGAAGTAAGGTTCGATTCGAATAATGTTAAATAGGATATTGACCGAGGAAAGCTTTATATAATACTAGCTGTGCTCCACGGCTTCACTCGCGTATATTTCCCGTTCCTGTCTAATTTCCAATATAAAGAGTATCCCATGTCCTTTATCGAGTTTTAATCTTTGTACAAAATTTCATCCAAATCAGTTCAGCGGTTTTGTAAAAAGAGATAAACAGACAGTTATTTTCGCATTTATAATATTAGTAAGAATAGGAAGGATTTTGTTAAGAGATTTCCGCACGGAATACTTAGTATGATATAAAGATCGATTTTTAGATGAATCGCACTAATGGACTATAGATGACCCTATTTAAAATTATCATTATTACTGTTATCTAGCAATTTATACGTTTTCTAGAACATCCTTTTATTTATCCTTAAACATTGAATGCTTCCACTTTCGTGCTATTAACAATAAAAATAAATGTTACCCATTCTATAACCGTTTTGCTCACACGCTATTTCTTCACGTTTCCAAACTTTGAAAACTTTTACCATTTGCATTGTTTCAAGCGGATTCTATACGTGTAGAAGTCGGATTTATTATTATGGACGTGTTTTATATCATACTAGCTGCGCCACGCGGTTTCATCTGTGTTTCTGATCCCGCGGTAACTGCGGGATTAAGTAGCCTTTATGTTATTCTGCACACTTACCTATATGTATACCAAGTTTCATCATAATCGGTTGTGTAGTTTTAGCGTGAAAGAGTAACGCACATACATATATATGTATACGTACATCCTCACAAACTTTCGCATTCATAATATAAGACGTGCTAATTATATTTTTTGGATTTTGATAAATATTTTGTAAATAAGGCAAATTAAGTAAATCTATGCTAATTATACTAATATTATAAATGTGAAAGTTTGGATATTTATTTAGATGTTACACGCCACTACTACGGAACAGATTTTGATGAAATTTGGTTTATGGATAGCTTATGGTAGCTGGATTAGGTGATAGGCTGCTCTTGATCCCGGAATTCACATTTGAAACCGGGGGCGTGGCTGGTTATAAAAAGGAAAGATTTTATTGATTGTTTACCTTGAATATGCTTCCAAATTACCGGGCACATTTGAGAAAATAACAATTTAACATAATTAAATTAACGAAATGAGATTAATATTCTTCATTGTGTACACAAGCGCAAATACAACATTAAATAATCAAACAATAAATAACACAAAAGACGTATAATAATAATCATTTGAATTACAATTTTCTATAAAATTCGCGGTTAGAATAGAAAACAAAAACAAAACGCAGAAAAATTAATTCCATTATTTAAATACCGGTTCCACTCGTTACACGCAATTCATTATTACCAATGAATATCGATTTGTCATTAGTACTAGCTGCTATGTTTACTTTACTTTGATACCGGAAAAAATATATAAATAATTTCCTAATAAACTTCTGCCAGCGACTTCATTCGCTTCAAATTTAGGGTTTTCATAGATAAATAAATTGTGTCCATCACTTTCACGTAATAAATAATAGATCTGTATAGGAAATTTTTATCAAAATCTGTTCAGTAGTTGCGACTTGCGAATCAATACCACACAAAGATTAAAATTTTGATAGTTATTGATTTCCCATTAGTACGTGCCAGTTATGTTTTCACCTTGAAATAGGAAAATACGGACATTTTTAAGAATATACTAAGTAAGAAAAATCAGAGGGAATATTTAAACGTTACGTATCAAATAGTACTTTACAGTTACAAATCTAAATTAGTCACCGAAATAGCTTTTAGCGTGTTAATAATTCAGACGTTACACGGCATAGTAATTAGCACCTTCATTAGTTAGTTTTTTTTTTAATTATTGGTTCATATGATGTTATTTACGATACTTTTTTATATTCCCTTGCATTTGAACAGTACTACCTATAGTCAAATATTAATTTAAATTAAAATTATAGGTATCCGGAATAAGCTCGTTATTATTTCATGAAAGTTAATAAACTATTCAATTTAATTGGCGAAACTATTGTTCTAATTGGTTATAACGTGAATCCAATATGTACAGTCTACATAAAGCAAATTTACCGCCGATCAACCGATTATTGAAAGCTCGAAAGGTTATTAACAACTATTAACAATGTTTTGACGTTTAGAATATATATATAATAATAGTTGCAAAATGCAAGGTAATACCACAGTGCTAAAATTATGCAGTGGTTGCACGATTTTTGACGTTTGCAAATAAGGCTCACAAATTTTGTAACTGGGAAGTAAAAATCATGGCTTTAAAGAGAGTGACTGTTCATGTTTCGCATTATAAGAAATAACCTTTATTTTGTGTAAGAAAGCATTTAAAATGCAATATATATATCGATGATACTTAATTTTACGCAAAATTTTCTTCCCCCTTAAAGACGTGTCTACGAACGGAAAATGTCATTTATCGAAGGAGATATTACGGGACGCTGTCTATATGACAGTTTCGTGCAACGACTGTATGTATTCTTTAGACTGTGGTAATACGATACATAAATTACTTTATTAATAACTTTTATTCCCGGATTTAACGTGAAGTTTGTGTCCTCTTTTGTTACATGGGTCGATTGTTAAATCAGTTTCAATGTTTGCTTAGAGGTAAGTAGGTGAACAGCCTCGAAGCTGGGACTTCTCGATTGAGACGCATAAAGCCCTAACCACTGAACCAACGAGGCGATCAATCGCGATTTCGCCAGCATGGATTTCCCATATAAATCCCATAGGACTAGTCGGTTTTTTCGGCATAAGTGTATATCATCCTCCCAACTCCTATATGTAAGCAAAATTCAAGGTGATTGATTGAGTAGATAAAGTGTTACGAGTTACTAAACAAACAGGAAATGCGTGAAAACTGTCATCTAGAGACGACACAAAACAACTTCTATTGTTGTTGAAAATTTTCGCTTAAAAATCTGTAATTACATGTAACATCTCTAAGCGTTAACAAAATGCAAGCTTGTTATTTCTATTATAAATATTTGGAAGGTCATTTTTCACCAGAAAATTCTCTATAAACAATGAACGTGTATAATTAGTTTAACGAGATTTTATATGGATTTTCGAATATATTCGTAAAACTCGGATTATATTTTTGGGATAAGGAAAGGATTAATCATGGGAAATTGTGTAAGCAGTATAATAGGATAGAAATACAGTTATATAATATAATAGTTTGGTTCTTTGAAATTAAAGTAAAATAAATCTGGCGATAAATTATTTGAAAAAAATTAAACTTACTACAAAAGGTAAAATTATTTTTAGTTAGTTAAACTACATTTAACTAAAAGTTAACGATACATTGTTTAACTTTGAATGCAAACGCAAAACGACTTCTCAGTTGTTGAAAAATTTCGCTTAACAATTTGTAATTACAAGTTGCTAAGTTTTTATTAAAGGCAAACTTGATTTTTATACATGTTTGAAAGGTAATTTTTCATCAGAAAATACTAAAAGCGTGTGAAATTAGTTTCACGGGTTATTCGCTGCTTGTCACACTGTAGCAATGTGGCTCTTCAGATATTTCCGTAAAACTCCGATTTATGTCGGTGAGGCATCCGTAATATCTTGCTGGGTAATTCCCACGCCCCGTTTATGGTAAAATATTTTAATATGAATCCAAGCAATCCATCCTATTTGTGTGGGTTCTTCGATATAGGTGTAGAGATTTGGGTATCCAAAACTAAAGTAATCCATCATACAGAGTCAAAACTTGTGTTTTTCTCTTCTCATACTTATGCACACATATAGTGATGCATATCTCAAGTGGAGGACATTCACGTTCAAATTGTTCCGATGAGACCTGACATATTGTGTATGTGAATAGTGTCTATGTATGCGACGGTCGAAAGCTCTTTGTATGGAGATTAACGTCCGTATCAATTTTGTGTGTGAAGGCTGTTTTTACTTATTTGTGTATTAGGATATCAAGTAATCTTCATTTAAAATTTAATACCTTTTCTTAATGGATAAGTAAAATCTTATAAGGGAATCAAAGTTCAAATATTGTTAAGTACTTACACTCATTTCATCTGCTTCACCCATGAGCAAACAATACATGACATTATCTATAAGTATGATTATATCGACCGAAGCGAGGTCTCAGAGCTGAGATGGCTCAGTGAGTGAATGTTTTTATGTATGTATTAAAAAGTTGCCCGACGATAACTGCAGTACCGTTCATCCAATCTTGATAAAATTTCGTAGACTAAAAGTTCGTAAAATAGTAAGGAGACTACTGTCCCATGATACCTGGAGTTTGTTAATCCGATCATGATTAAATTTTGTAGGCAAATAGTATGGCTAAAAAAATGAATTCGAAGATAAAGGGAAACGGTAGGGTGGTTACAAATATAGGGGGGAGGGGTTAAATAGGCAATTTTCATTCGAATATGGTATCAAATGAAAGGTCTTGATTTACACATTACAACAGGAGGTCCAGCTCGGAGCGAGCCACTAGTTATTTAAGGGATCAATATGACTAATAACACCACTTAAACCTGATCACTGTCATTAAAAACATAGAAAAGGAAATGATAAATGAACGGAAATAACAAGCATACCATGGTTCTGACACAAAATACTCAATTTTGCACTCTAATGTGACAGACACATTAAGATCTTTTATTTCAGTTATAAAGCATTTTCGTTCCTTCATATCATATAAGTATGCTTTCAAGATTATTTTACGTTTCCTTTGGAATTTATCAGAATTATAACCTTAGAGAATAAAAGATCTTGATGTGGTCCCTGAAGCTATTCCAAAACACGTCACGTTTAAATTTTATTAATACAATGAACATTTACTTCATACAATACTTCAACTGGTGTTTTTGACGACAATGGAAATAATAAGCAATTAGGTTTTGTAGGTATGTTTTTTATCACAAAGTTTATTTAATAATTTATGTATTTAAAATAAAATGAATAGGAATGTACTCGAGTTAAAACAAACAAAAGAAAATAATAATCTTACTTACTTATTGAATTTTATTTTTTGCCCTTAAAACACTAGCTGATCCGTGCGGCTTCGTTCCCAAAACCATCTTCCTCAACTAATGGTCTATCTAAGACATATTTTTCAAAACGAACCAAGTACTTTCTGAGATGAGGTCTTTCGAACAATCAAAGATACTCTTCCGGTTTATATTAAGTTTTCATGTTTAGATTAACTGCCGTGCCATAGTTTCACCCTAGTATGAGCCATATATTTTGACATCGTGATCAGAAAGAATGTCTCAATGATACGGCAATCCGATGCGCAATAGTGCGTTTATACAAAGAAACAACCTTTTCTATTTTATAATATTAATATGCATTGTTAGTCATGTGACCTGCGTATGGCCTTGTCATATTCGTTGAATCTATGACTAGGCGTCCAGTGAAATATTCAGTAAATTCAATCCATCCTTCGTCATGCAAGTCCTACAGTAGATTTTAAGATTTTAAGACTGTCCTTTGTGTAACATTAATAATGAATTCTACGGAATATAGTACAATATTAAGAATCATATTTACTAAATGTAAGTCGTACTTATCATAAAATTACTGTGAAGGTAGATGATAAAAAGTAGTGATGGCAAATGGTATAAAAGATCGGTGTCGCTATAGAATCGGTTCAGTATTGTACGTTAGCTTTAGGCTGTTACTATGCTCAAGTAGTGAACCAAAGGGTACCAAAAACCATGAGCAGGGAACAATTTTAGTTAGTGTCTAAAATAGCATCTCTGACGTTGTAAAAGGAGTATTGGTAATACTTGTCTCATTAAATTCGTTTATAATACAGTTTTTATTAATCGCCCTCGAGCTCCCAAACTAAAACTAATTTTATCCCGTAAAATACACAATAGATAAATTAACGAGCCACTAGGACACGCTATTCATCATATAATTAGATCCCAACTTACTCAAATACCCTCTGGCACATTGTCCGTTAAAAATACACATTGTGAAAGTTGCTTGAACAAATAATACCAACTATAATAACCAAAGATTATCCACTTTAACAGTAAAAAATAATTGACGAAAACTTTGAAATTGATATAAAAATATCCAACTTTACTTTTATACTCACGGTATATTATTGTTTAGTAAAAGTTGTAGGCCGGAAACGGGGTCATATTGAATATTTAGTGGACATATATTTTTATTTAGATGAGGGATTGACTAATCGCTTAAAAGGCTATTATTAGCTCTTGAAATAACCTAATTGAATAAAAGTGTTTTTCTATTTGCTTTATTTTATTTTAATGTTTATTATATTTTTATAATCATATTATTGAGTTTTATAACTGGGCAACATTATACCAGGTCTATTATGTTATATATAAAACCTTGTGTATAAATAAATAAGATTTAATTGTCTAAATATATTACTTAAAATATTTATTGGCAATAGTGTTCGTTTTAAGGTGATCACAGTGAAAATATCATTCTAAATACATTTTTAAAGTAAAACGATTGGAATAATTATTGTGTAGTGCCGTTTATCAGAATTAGTTAATAAAACAATAGTAACATTTTTAAAAGAAAGAAAACAATAGCCTAAAAGAATACCGTAGTTATAAGATAAATTGATCGGCAATGTTTTTGCAATTAACTAAAGAGTTCTATGTTACAATCCTAGTCTTCCAGTAATGTATAGTGTAAAGCCCATTTCTTATGTTTTTATCTCGACTAGCTTTCCATTATTGTTTTATCTGATTTGCTTGGTTCTTCAGGTTATTTAGTTTCGTCAAAGTTTGTCTTTTAGTCGTTGAAACATCTCGGAGGAGTAAAACATAATTTTTATGGTAGGTTGAAATTCAAAACTATAAAATACAGCTGAATGCAAATTCGATTCTTACCATTCATATGTTTTGATAAATCAATGTAAAATATACTAAAATGATCAAATCCTAACCTGTAAAAAGAAGTTACAAAAATAAACATTCACAAATCTTTAACTTTTTGATAGATGTATCAATTGAAAAGTTTGTTTTTCGATTCCTTTAAGAAACTGTTTATTTCTAATGCAAATAGATTTTCGTTTTGTTATACCTACTGCTTGTCTTGATAAATGTTGCGTCATACTTTATATTCAGGTAAGGAGGAAAATTCCAAACCACAATTTTATTGTTACGGCCTACGAGTCTCACGTCCATAACAATTTTATTATGTCAAATAATGATGTACTGCCTTGCTATAATAGCTCTAACCAACGGGCCTTTTAAGTATCATACAATTACGAATAGTAAGCAATTGTATCGGAATTGAAATAATTGATAAGCAAGGTAACATTCTTTTAAGACTGACTAGTCTAGCGGTTGTATCTTTAATTACAGATCAAGGGATCTGAAGATCAAATTGAAGGCTTAAGGATTTTACGATTTTTCTGACGATAAAGTCACAGTTTACGTGCCCATGTCTCGAAGAGCATGAAAAGCCCAGGTGGCTTCCAGCTACATTTGATTTTTCTCTGGTCGTGTTGGCCTTCCGATACTGATGTATCTCACCTGATGGTGAGAGTAAAGGAAGAGAAAGAGAGTGCAGCTATACTCACGCACATTCTTGTGCACTATATTGGCTGCGAAGGTAAAGAGGATATTATATTATTCTCTTTCAAGATTTATTGAAATTATTAATTTTCATTGATTACAATTATGACTGCATTAGGTTTGGTGATTAATGATCTTAAATATTTTAATTTGGTTGCGATAAAAAACTGGTTCAATAAATTATTTATTTCTATTACGCATTAACATTGATACATATGTCGATTTTAGAGCACAAAGATAACATCTTGATAACTCATGTGAAGCATGAAATTTGTATGGGAGATTAACTCTTTTTATAAACTTTAATTATAAAATGTAACACATAAATAGAAAGAGGAACAAAAATCATTGTCAATTTTTTAATATCATCGATCGCTATAATGTTTTTATTATTATTATCCTTTACAACGTTTTTCCAATTTTTATAAGTTGGTAGAAGCGTTTTCCTTCTCTTTTAATTATTACCCGGTATATCTTTAATTTTGATACATATTTTGGAAGGATTTAAAGCCATTGTCTGTACATTGCTTGCAATATTGAGTAAGAAAACAAAAGTTTAAGTACAAGTAAGTAGTTTGAGGTTTTACAATGCACTCATCCCTCGGAAAGACGTCTTCCACAAACTTGTGACCTTTATAAATTTACAGGGAACATTATCTTCCGTGTTTTTTGGACTAAGCTGATTTTTGCTCATCATAATTCAATAACAAAAAAAGATGATGAATATTCTTTATGAATTAAAATCTTTGCCGAAGTAATTATACGAAAAATGACGTTCTGAATTTTTATTTTTTCAGATACTTGGAGATTAATATAATCACACTAAAAAAGGAAAATCTCTTATACGTTATATTGGTTTAATATACGCGATGTGGCTCAACTAAAAATATTCATAAAACACGCTGTATAAAATAAAACCTTATACAAACAAAGTCTCAATCCATATCCATTCTCACATACTCCTATAAATACAAAAGATTATTTACTCAACTGTCTAATTTGCATTTGTATATCAAACAATACGTCTGCATCGCGATATATGAAGGGTCTTATAAACATCCATCATCCGAGGTCTTAATACCTTTAATCACACGCCAAGAGTACAATACGACCAAATTGAGGAGACCGTAATAAAGTTTAATTGACAGAAGAGAAATTGTTATTGGAAACACATTGTGTATTCATAACCTTTTGGATATTACGAATAAATTGTAGATGCTCTTCAAAACTTACTGTTACGACAACTAACTTTGAAAAACACATTTCTCAATTCGGTTGTATAATCTGATTATATGGTTCATAATATCGTTATTCTTTTGTTCGTTTCGGAAATAAGTTATTGCATGGAATTGTACTTGAGTTCTTGTTTTATTATCCTACTAATATTATAAATGCGAAAGTTTGTGAGGACATAGATAGTCACAAACTTTATGTATGTAATGTTTATGTATGTATGTGTTTGTTACCCATTCACGCAATAACTACTGATTATAATGAATTTTGTGATATAGGTAAGGGTTCAGAATAAGATATAGACTACTTTAATCCCGGAGTTTTTATGGGATCAGAAGCTACGCGGGTGAAATCGCTGTTAGCAGTATAGTTGAATAATTTTAGTTATTAAGTCAAACAATAGCTGCTTATCTGAAAAAATATTTAATATATTAGTTCACAAAATTAATGGACAATATCCATACAAAGTGTCTGATAACGGTGTCTATGCGCGCGCTGCTTAAGCGCATATTATACCTCGGGTCGCTTTGGAACAGTGTGAGTGTGAATTTGTTTGACACATGCGTCTATGTGGATAGGTATCTATAGCGATGACGCGAGATTGACTTCTGTACCTATACTATTAAGCTAGGCATCCAGTGTCCACACATCGGCATTTTACGCATCGGACATATCGGATTCCACGAATCGTAATATTCTTCGAACTAGTAACCCACCCCGGTTTCGCACGGGAGCAATGTTGATACTAAATACACTACAGAAAAGCTGTGAACGTTGTATATAAAAATTAGTACATAATTTTGATAAATCTCGTAGGGTTCAGCCTGCGTTTGCAAATAAGCGGAAAAAATTGATAATTAACGACATCACATTAGAAACCTGAAAAATAACAGTAATTCTTCACTATTTAATGGATGTTATCATACATATAATCCTTCATCTTGAATCACCCTATCTATAAAAAAAAACATCAAAATCCGTTGCGTAGTTTTAAAGATTTAAGCATACAAAGGGACATAGGGACATAGATAGCGACTTGCGACTACTATGTAGTGATGATGTTGTCACACAAGTACGTCCTTTGTTCCGCATCGTACGGAACGCATTTTCTATACAAACAGTAAAACCGATTTGTATTATACAGTATGTGGACACTTTGCATTAAAGTGTATTAATTGCTGTGGTTACGTGCAGGATGTCTCATGACATTCTGTTGCCAATTATAAAATTAAGTGAAAATATATTGTGATGTAATATTTACGGTAATATACATAATGAATACATATATTTGTTGAGTAATTAACCCAATCGTACTTTGTTTTACTGTTCTCAACTTTGTATCTCGGTGTTTCGTTCGCATAACTTTATATTACGTGAAAATACACATTCGTAAGCAAGTAGGTAGATACATTTAATGTAGAAACTGGCAATATTCAAAATGATTCATACGTGAAGTTTAATGCAAGTTTTATATAAGTAAATTGAATACATGAGTGCATCCACTTATTCTATCGAATATGAAAATCGGGATATGAAATTTCAGGCATCTGGACTTTGGCTAACCTCAGACGGAAGGGCAATATTTGAAATAGTCTATTTTTAATATTGGGATGTATATTTTGGTGAATGAATATATGAGGAATACGATAGATTTTTCAGTGCTCTATATTCCCTACCTATTCCATTTCTCCCCTTTTTATCATGTTTTTATGGCAGAGCAAGGAAAGGAGCTGATGATTGGTTCACTTGATGTCAAGTGATCACCGCCGCCAATGAACACCTGAAACACCGGGAGTGTCGTAGATAATTAGCCTCTGATGCTTTTTAGCAATCTATCTCTATTTTGTATTTTTTGTTGATTGTTGATATTTTTGTTGTGACAAAAAGTTATAAATCAAATAATAATCGAAAGTAAGCATTTCACAAACTATAGAAAGTAAGGTTTGGTATAACGCGTCAACTAAAATAATATAGATAAACAGTAAAAACTTTTATAATTGCACGATTTAATAAGCTCATGAAAGACGTTATCTCCTTAAAGTTGTGGGTAAAGTAACAACAAACGACTTTGTAACTAATTTAGAAAATCTGACTTCAATCAGATTATACTTCAGGTTCGCTCAAATTTTATTCTGTTATAAATATTCACGGCTTTAATAATTCTTGGGTTTTTATAAAACCATAAGTTATTGAACTATTGAGTCCAATAAAAATGACCATAACTTGTTTTATGGATTCGAATAAAATTGGCGAATTAGGTTTTGAAGACTTTTATTTCATTTTGATTGAACGTGCAATATTTAAAAATTCTTCGCTCACGTTACATTCGCGTCTATATCAGTAAAAGGTTAAGGTGAATTTCATTAATCTCCGTTTAGAAGTTGCGGCGTTCTTTACACACGAACATGTAAACATACAGACACCATTTCAAAATATTATAAAGATAACGTAAGAGCTTTGAATTAAATATGTTTTCCTGTTTTAGGTTAATTGTTTTAGGATAATTATACTCTCGTTGCTTAAATAAGATTAATATTTTTTTTGTAATCTTCCAATTTTCTACGTAATTATCAAAAGTTTTCTTTCCGTACGAACTTCCTAAACAGATCAATTTAATGTGCGTGACCACGGAAAATGGATTCATTGTTATACTTATACTAGTTGCGTACCCCGCCTTCGCACAAATGTGTTTTACTTTACTCTAAATTTACCTTAACACAGGTTCACCTTGTTAAGAAGGCAGAACTAAATCTACACCTAGACACTTTGAGTAAAAGTGATCAAATAAAGAGTTTTTTTTTTCATTTCATAAAAATCTAAAACGAGAATTAGCCGAATTGATCCAGCCGTTCTCGAATTTTAGTAAGATTAACGTACATTGAAATGAATTCTTAAACTGCTATATCTATTGATGTAGTTATCTATAGATGATTTACCAACAAAGCATTGTTAAGCACAGACGTATCCATTGAAAACTTTAAGTGCAATGTAACTAGGATAGCTGGTCTTAAATTACTTGGTCTAGCTTGTAATAATCAAACCCTATAAATAGGAAACTATTCGTGGTAAGATGCTTGTAGCGGAATTCGATGAAACATCCACTTTGTTGAGATCTTTATTGTTATAAAGAGAAGGAAACTGGATATTGTTAATGTAAATTGTAAATAAATAGTACATTCGCACGTATTATATTATACAAAATATACACATAGACCTTCCTCTTGAATCACTAGATAGCTATTCAAAAAACGTTAGGTAGTTTTAAAGATCTAAGCATACACAGGGACATACAGCGGGAAGCAACTTTTTTAACATACATTTACATTATTGAAAAGTAAGTTAAATAAACCATTATTTACTAGTTTATTGAATCTTAATTTTTGCATATATATTTGTAAAAATAGAAGCAATATCATCACAAATTTACATAAAATATTACTTTGGACTATTTTATTCTATACAAATATCCATAAAAGACGTAAATAAAATCCCAAAACGCGCCTACGATTCTAATATTAACTTTATTCACAATCATCCAAATCGCACAAATTTCTTCGAATTTAATAGCAATAAATCAGGCTTAACCTTAAATACAATAAAAGCAATTAGGTAAAAAAAATCTTCATCTAACGATGAATTTGACGTTCGATGGTCCGCAAAACATTGCCATAAAACATTTAGCACCACAATTTGCGAATAAAAAGTTTAAAGAGTTTTGATAGCTTGTAACGGTATTCAACTTGCTTTATAGTTATATACGGTTATAACTTGTAATTGATAATATTAATTTAAATGCCTCGTCGGTTCCTATGTTTTGAATATATTTTATATTCATTATAAATGTATAAATTTGATAACATGTAAACATTATATTACATATCAGGTCAATTAATTTAACATAGTTTTTTTTATTGATTGTATTTGATTGATTATGACAAGTTTTTATACAGGGTGGAATTTTGTTATGCCACCGGAATGGAAAGCAATATAAAGTGATTAATCATTGATTGATAAAGTTCTTCTTTATAAAGCTTCTGCCCGCTGCTTCGCTCGCGTTAAATTCAGTGTGTCTCTTAGTCTCGTGATCTAGCAAAGCACAGACAAATCACGCATCGGGCTGAAACTTGGTATACATCCGCCAAAGAATGATTTTGATCAATCCCGGAAATCCCACAGGAACGGACTAGAAGCACAGCTAGTAAATAAAAGATATCCTATCACCTAAGCCCGCTTATAGCCAATCTGTTTATTGAAAGTCAGTACAAAAATAATAGTCATGTTTCACATATTTAATATAAATAGGACAGAAAGAAATACATAAACGTTAATATAACAGTAATCTTAGATTGACTTTTTTGCACCAATAATAAATTGCACATACAAAATCATTTCTTTAAAAGTAATAATGTCTCAAAAATTTAAGCATTTTCCCCTACTCGCATCCAACCTGCGTAAATTCAGCACCAGCGACTGTTTTTTATCCTAGAATTACATTCAAGACCTTTCATTCCTGGGAATTTGCGGGCCTTAATAATAAATTGTCCATATAGAGCTCTTCTTCACCGGTAATATTATGTATGGCTTTGGTCACGTCCAAGGCACTTTTATAAAACTCTTTATATAGGTATTTAATCTAACAATAAACAATTTTAACAATTATAATAAATTATACAAACAAACAAAAACACTTTATTGTACACTTACAAAAAATAGATAAAAAACAAACAATCAGTACATTATAAGCTTAACTAGGAGACAATTTTAGCTTCGATAATAAATATTTACCTACACACAAAAGTACTTCTGTACCGAGATTGCTTAAAATTCAGAGCATTTCCTTGCATTTGCATTCAACATGTGAAAACTTACCACCAGTGACTTTTATTTATGCTTAAATGATGTTCAAGACATTTAATTCCTGAGAATTTTAGCGTTAACATTAAAAAATTTTTTATACACGATCTTTCTTTACTGAAAATATTATTCGATAATGTATGTCTCTTGACATACATTATTGATTTGTTATGATTATGTTCAAAGCACTTTCAAAAAGCTCTTTTTATATTGAATCTAACCACAATCTAGAATTATGAAATATTTTTAGCGGCAGTAATGAATTTACCTACAAAAACAATATTCGGAAACTTTTAGTAAGTCCTTTCAGAAACTTAGCCAACGTTTAACGTTAAACGTTTAAACTAACTATAATAAAATTAAAACGATTCGGAAACAATCTCAGCTTCAATAATAAATATTTACCTACACATAAAAGCACTTCTTCACCAAAATTGTCTAAAATTCCAAGCATTTTCTCGCACCCGCATCCACGCGTAAATTCAGCACCGCGGCTTATATTTATCCTTAAATTACGTTCAAGACATTTCATTCCCGTGACGCTTTCTTATTAATCTGTGACAAAAAGCTGACGGGTAAGAAAGGGCAGAAAAAGCGCATTTCGATCGTCATCCCGCTTAGCCAACAGTGGATATTGTCATTAATCATTTGCTAAATAGAATTCGCTGACACGCTCAGATTATAGACCTTTTGTTAAATTAAACGGAGACGCACTGACAAATTGTACTGGGGTACTGTTTCAGAGTTATTTTGACCTCGCTGTTACATTATATTTATTTTGTTTTTGGCGATTGTGTTAGCTAAATGTATTAAGCCCGGCCTCACACATGCTGAATGTCTGAATTCAGGATCTGACTTCGGATCCTCACGGGTCGATCTAAGAAATTCAGAATGTGAAAAAATCAGGATGTGTGTGGAGCAAGCCGATATTGGATGGTATAGTGGTCGTCCTAAATTAAGAATCTTAATTCAGATTCTGAAAATTCAGCATGTGTGTGGCTGGCCTAAGGGTAGCACATTCTTAAATTGTTATAAATGTGAATATAAAACTTTTGTGTGTTATTATAACTACATCAAATAAAAGCCAAGTTTCAGAAATACCCCATCCACCATTTATTAAACTCGATAACAACATACAATTAGAAATTTTCGTTTTAACAAACATGTTGTTATAAAATCTGAAATTAGATCTTATAAATAAATTTTCGCTATTAGGGGTTCGTAAACCATGGTTTTTGAGTTATTACCACCAAATACTAATAAAACATGACGTACTCAATTGGTTTTAGGATTCCGTACCAAAAAGTTAAATACAGAACCCTATTACTCAACCTCCGCTGTCTGAAGCCGAAATTGTCATAAATAATGTATTTTGGTTGCCGCTACAACAACAAATATTAAAAATTTAAATAAAATATATATAAGGTGTTACATAGCTAGCTACACGTAATTTTTTTTGTATAGATTTCAACAAAAATAAAATAAAAACTATTTTCAACTTTTTAGAGTGAGGAAGTCGGTTCCCTTTTTTGGCAAAAAAATTATATTTCCCTTTTTAGTGTCCTGTAAAGGGTAATCACATCATCTAGTCACAATTCAGTTGGTATCAACATCCTCCATTAACCTTAACCGCAAAGCTTATTCTGTTGATTTTCGAGAAGTTCCCTGGAAAATCTTCCACATGAATGATCAGACTTGAACCATATTTCTATGGGACCATACTGACATTCTACTCTTTCGAATGCAAAAAAAAATCCAAATCGGTCAATTAACGCCGGACATATGCGATAACATACATAAAAAATATGGTCGAATTGATAACCTCCTCCTTTTTTTAAAGTTGGTTAAAAAATAAGGAAAAGCGAGGCTTTGTTAATTTAATAGATCTCTTCGTGTACAAATCAGACTCACACAAAATCCGGCTATTTTTAAGTATAAATGTATGAATCATGTTTAAAATCCATCACAATAGCCCATACAAAACATTTTTTATCAAACTATTCGTTAACTTGTCAGTTTAAAATATTCTGTATGTATTGACAACGTTCAATGAAACAGTAAATAAATAGCGGATTCTGTTTAAATGACAAGATGACTAATACAAAAAAATAAATAAAAAATCTAATGGATTACGAGTGTTATCTCTACGGCACACCCAAATGAAGCTTATACGAAATTGTGTTAAAAAGACGCACGGTGATCTCATCTTTAAAGATTCGGATATGTTTTATAGTTACTACGTATTTAAGTGATTATTTTTGGATTATAGAAATAAACGTCATGAAAATTTAATAGAGATGTGGTTTTTAGTGCCAAATATAATTTATGGCTGTATGCTTTTTGGATACCAAATGGCAAAAAATTACCTACATCAAAACTATTGAACGGTTTTTAATTATTTTTTTATACAGATAGGCAATTATGTGGATTAAATAATCTAGTATTATTGATCTGTAGGCCTCGCATTTCACGCGAACGAGCATTTAAAATGATGCCACAATGTATAGATATGAGATACAAATCTACGTAATATTTTTAATAGCTTCCTAACCATTACTGCAAATAAATGTTCTATTCTATTCTTACCAAATTTTTGCACTATAATTGCTTAAAATATTTCAATCCACATGTTTCTTTTAATTCTTCTATAACCAGTCAAAAACACCCTTGCATAAAAATACTATATAGTTTTAGCAGAATATAATACCGTGCAAAACCTCAATAAATGTATACGTCAGTTCAGAAAGCTTCCCGCCGTCCATTAGGTGCACCGTGCCATCACTCTCTCAGAACTTATGTTTCAACTTAGTACAATTGTACTGTCCCTGTAGGAGTGGTGAGATCTGGGTGCCTATTTCTCTCAAATTCTTATACCTTACTAATATTATAAATGTGTAACGTAGTAAGCGTATCCTTGAGTTTGGCGTTCTTCAATTGTTTCAAAAAAGTTATTCTAAATTGATGCTTTCCATTTTTGAAATAATAACGTTCATTATCTGTAAAATAAACGGGTATGATTTCTGGTTCGTTAAATTAATTTTTCAAACTGAATGATGTAGTTTTGATTTGAACATCGGCTTGGAGAATCCTTTCAGCATTGTATATAAAATATTTATTTTCTTAATTATTAGTATGTAGCGAGAACATAAAATTTCTGTTTTGCCAATCATAATATAATTGTTTTAACGCAGTACAGGCCATGCCTAGTGTGGGACCACTGAATAAGATGTAAAATATAAAAAAATTCTCGGGAAATATTTTTGTACTTTGTGTTGATATTCTTTATAGATTTATTTAGACGAGAAAGGTAACTTGTAAAATCATTCTATACATTATAATTAACATATAATAATATCGAGTAATAAAAATAAGTACCTTTTTTAAATGCATTACATCACAGTCGACATAAGATTAATTATTGCATTTAAAATTCTGTCATTGATTGATAAAATTATATTGACAAGACTGAAATACATTTCGTAGCAAAGGGGAATTATAAGGATGCTAATGGAAAGGGAAGGGAGTGACGATGACAAGGTAATGATGCTTTTTCTGAATATTCTCCCTAATTGCAATTAATTTTTTTCCTGAGGGTGACTAGAAAGAGTTGCATTTAAGAGGTAGTAACATAAAGGGGCATAGTATGGTGTCCAATTAAAAAAAAATCAATTGAAGGTTTATAAATTAAGATGTTTGTTCAATAAATAATATAACAATATCTGAATGATGGATATGTCGTGAGTGAGTGAGTTTGCGTTTAAGAACTAGTTGAATATAGTTCTAATATTAATTATTATTGATCTTTATCAATCTTTTAAAACAATTTTAATAAAAAATCAATTAAAAAGTATACCTAAGCTTTTATAGTTATTTAAAAATATAAAGTCACAACATACAACACGTTAAATAACACAGAGGTCCTTTTTCATTTATTATAAACGTAAATCCAAGGCAGGATCAGTACTTTTTAAATGAATCTCCCATATTGCAAGAAATCCTGGGATATACGCGCATGCTAAATTAGGTACATTCATTCACTTTAAGAATATGAATAACCTTGTTCCCAGCCCATTAGTAATAATTTCACACCTCTGCTTACAGGAGAAGATATTTGAACATCCTACAGTTTAATAAAATAAATGTATATATCTTATATCTTTGGATAGTGTTTTAGGTACATTTTTTCACTGTAATGGGGCATTTCTTTTATGGGTAACCGTAGGATTGAATTTTCAAATAAAGTACATAAAGATGTAATTGATACCTTATGTAACTAAGCGGAAACTGTTTGTTAGAATCGATAATTTAATGCTCATAAACGGATTCATGAGGAAGGCCGTCAGTTATGTTAGACAACGGTACTCGTACGGCCATTTTCAATAATTTATCAATGGTTATGGATAGATTGTTATGTCAGATTATATGACAACAGGTAGACAAAAGTCATAACAAAAGCATCCGTCGTCGGGAAAATGAGATCAAAGTAGTGCAAATAGATACATTTGTCTGACTTTAGTAAGCAACACAAGGGATAGATAGAATATTAAACGGCCGTTAGTTTACGCGAGACGCAGTTAGACACAGTATTTAAATATTTAGAAAATATTGAACATGCTAGCTGTGCCCCGCAGTTTCACCCGCGTGTAACTCCTCCATAGCTCCTGTGAGCTATCCTCGGATTTCAAACATTCTCTGTTCAAAATTCAAATCGGTTCAGGCGTCAAGAAGAGACAAAGATACAGACAGACAGAGTTACTTTTATATTTATAATATTAGTATGGGTTAATGAAGTGATTTTTGAAGGTCAATTATGTACGTAATTTACTCCATATCCTTCGATATCTAACAACTAATAGTAGTTGATTTTGTGACTAACTCGAGCACGTTACAAAATCATATGGGGGAAAACCTTGTACCATGTTATATAAGAATCCTCTCTATACTATAAATTTCTATGCTAAAGGTAAACCATATAAATATATGGGGAGCTCGTTCAAAGTATACGATCATAAACAATAGGGACGAAATCACGGATAGATATAGCTTTGTGAACATTAAATTTGAATTTGATTGAATTGAAGGTCAATGTGGCGATTTAAACAAGCTTCGAGCTTCTAAATTAAGCAATCGAATCTATTTTTAAACATCAATAGTTATTGACAGCGACTTCGCTCGCGTGAAATTAACAGATTACTCAAACTATTCAAATTTTGATATCTATACATATAATAAAACAGTAACCGAACCATTTCTGTACATTGAATATTTTTCAAAAAGAGTAATTGGTATGCAATATGTATGTTCTATAGATACCAAAACCATGGTTAAAA
>LQNK01002075.1:61781-82540 GCA_001586405.1 Phoebis sennae
ACATGAACATATATCAGGGGTCCTGTGGCTGTAATTTTTTAAACTTTTGTTGTGCGCCTCTAAAAAATACAGAAATTAGTAGCCCACGCGTGCGAAGCCGCGGGCGGAAAGCTAGTATAACCTAAAAAATAATATATATGATTGATGTATTACTGTAACCACAATAAAATACTATGTTTAATATTAGTAGAATCTAAAAATAAATACTATTATAAGAACTACGTAGTGAAGCCTGATATTACTAAATATGAACTAAATACTATATGAACTACGTAATTTCTCGAAGATTCTTATTTATCAAACATTTTTATTGCGTTACAAAAGATATTAACATTTGGAGTAAGCGAATTGAATGAATTATTAAAATTATGACTCTGGCGATGATTTCACAAAAAATTTGAAGGTTGACTTGACATATTACAAAAAATCATCCAGCTCTAAATGAAGCAATCTAAACAAAAATGTTTTTACATAACTAGCTGTGCTTCGCGGTTTCACTCGCGTATACAGCCCGTTCCCGTGGGATTTCCGGGATTAAAAGTATCCTATGTCTTTCTCCTGGCCCTACGAATTTTCTTTCCAATTGGTCTAGCAGAATTCGCGTTATAAGTGTTGTAACAAACCCATCTTTGTTATAAATATATATAGATTACAAAAATTGAGATTTCCTATGAATATTGGAAGCATACGACATTTGCTGGCAACGCTAACTTTTTTACGACTCGGACACTTTCTTATCCAAATAAATGCTATCGAAAGATCATACGAAAAAATAGTTTATTAACATCGTAAAACATTCTTTTCCTACAAACGTGATTGTAATGGCATAAAAGGCATTGTAATGGAACCACAAATCATACCTTCGTCCCAAGGCCGTGTGTCAATAAATCTTCGGGGAATATTTGCTTCAATAAAATATTTGTACGAAAATTCAAATTTTTGTAGGTTAAGAGTTTTGTCAATTATGTAAAAAGTGCAAATCGAGGGACTAAACAAACGTATTAACGAGCCCAACCGCCTTCGGCACACAAATTGCTCCCTTTCAAGTGTATTTGAGAATTTCTTGAATAAACCGCGTTGACTAACTTAGTTTTGAAATCGTTTTATAAACTTTTTAAGGCCAACGTGTCCAATTTATTTGAACTTAATCGACTTGATAATTTGTTTGCTTTTTTACTACTTTTTTGTCTTTAGTGGCGTAGCTATTAAATTCTTAATTTGTCAATGTGTACCGTTATATTATAACAAATGTGACACATACTAATTAATATTTTTAGAATTTATAAAATATTCGATTAAAGACGTTTTACACTCTCTGATTATATATAATATAATCAATGTTTAGACTATTTCCGCTTTTTATTAATAAACTTTATGATAATAATAAAAATAAACCTTATAATTTTCTAAACCATTTGTAAATAAAAAGCGGAAATAGTGTAAAAGTATTTAATTCAGTATTTAACAGGAAGCTCTTTAAGTGATGACTTTTGCTTAAAACAGTTTTATTAAACTGTGAAGCCGTTGATAAAATTGTGGACGAATCTCCTTACTTCTTTAAATTATTTCTGTAGCAACTTTTAGTTACACGTAGAAAGAGCTGAAATGAGCACTTCGAACAAATTCAAGTTGAAGAAAAATGTTCTGATAGGTTATGATTAGAAAATTTGCTGACACATTTTATACGAACACGTTTATTAGAAGGATAAACATCGCAAAAGAAAATTTGAGCGCGGAGCCTGAAAAAAGGTATCTATACTAATATTAAAATCAGGAAACATTTATGTTTTTGTATGTATGTTTGAAATCTTTTTACAGTTTCAAATTTCAGAATTCTTTTACTGTTAGATAGCATATTCACTCAGTGATAAAAGTCATATAACAGACTACTAGCCGCGCCCCGCGGTTTCAACCGCGTAACAACTCTGGGATTAAAAGTAGCCTCTATGTTATTCTGTACCCTTAACTATATGTATACCAAATTTCACCCAAATCTGTTCAGTATTTTTTGCGTGAAAGATTAACAAATATACATATATACATCCTCACAAACTTTTGCATTTATAATATTAGTAGGATATTACAATATGCTACAAGAGCAACGCCGCGGGACAGTTAATATTTAATATAATTATTAAATCAATTAACGCTACACCATAATATATTAGTGCATCAAACGAATCTTTGTGACTGCTTTGTTTCAAGTTATAGTTGCAGCTGAAACAATGCAGATGTTTCTCTCAGAACATATACAATGCTGAGAGCGCCTTAAGTAGGGCCCATTCAGTGCTAGTTGTAAGGGAAAGGGATGAGCTTCATTATTATAAAGGTTTACACAAGAAAAAGAAAGGAATAAAATATCCCTATGACTGAAGGAACTAGCACAAATATTTATCGCTAAACAAACTTTGTTGAAAATTAAAAGAAAATTTTTTACCGCGAAAATAACGAATTTATGTGATACAAAAACGTCAAAATGTCCAAAACAAAAGAGAAAATTAGACAGAAAAAATTCCAAATTGGTCGAAAATATTAAACTAATATGGGAGTTTAATAACTTGCAAGGTTAATAGCTATTAATCTTTCAACTACAAAAAGATGGGAAATAAAAAAAAAATGCAAGTAACTTTAAAAATAATCAAAATACGTAATGTAATAAATTCTTTTATTTTCATTAAAGACTTCTATTTTAAGACCAATCGAAAATATTCCATCACAAATTTGTCCAGTCTGCTTAAAATGGTAAAATTAAGAAACTAAGGTACATTAACAAATATTAGTGTTCACGTGTTATAATGTAACAATACATCACGACAGACGAACGTGTGACAGCTGCATTGTTTCAGCTGCAACTATTATGTTCCACTCAGAACATATACAGTGCTAACGGCACCTTAAGTAGCACCCATTCACTATAACTTTTAAGAAAAAGGACGTGCTTCATTACAATGTTTATGTAGCAATCAATATAGTCCTGATTATTCTAAAAATATGGAATTATATTGACAAAAAAAAAACTAAATATAAAATCTGTCAAAATAGCTACTTTCATAAGTAGAACGTTTTTCCTTAATAATTATTTGTAAATAAACAGAAAAGAGTTCCAAAAACGAAGAAAATAAGATAAAAAAAAGTATATATCAGCTCATATAGTGAAGTTACGAAAATGGGATCTATTATATAGAGTTATTAATAGTAAAGGGGTTTCTTAAAAAAATAACGATAAATAAACATATTAATTATGTTATATTTTAACAAAACATTGCGACAGACGCAACTATTATGTTCCTCTCAGAACATAAACATTGCGAAGAGCGCCTTAAGTAGCACGACGTAAGGAAATGGATTAACCATTATAAACATTATAAAGCAATCGATTAGGAAAATAAAGAAAAAAAACGATATAAAAAGAACATACGCCCCGATTAATCATCAGATATAAAATCAACTAAGCTCCGACTGATAACTTCCTCGTTTTTTAGGGAGTCGATTAAAAAATAGAATCTTTCAATGTTTCAATTGAAAAATTCATAAAACTTATTTACCACTAAATGAAAATAGCAAAGAATAAAATAATGAGATGCATTATCTCCAAAATTAATGAATATGGGACAAAAACGTTATTCACAAGGAAATTATGTTATTAATTTTTAATTTGACATTACTATAAAGCAACTTTGTTTAAGAGATGTTCAACAATATCAATTTATGTAAAGAATTATATCAACATAAAAAAGCACTCAAAGCATAATGTGCCTTATAAAATTGGAGGATTTAAGACAATGTTGTACAGAGCGAAGAAAGACTGAAACGAAACGAAGTATTATATGTTTTTTTTTCTTGCAAAAAAAAATTCATGCAGAATTTACATGAAGAATTTACGCGGGCAAAAATGCAGGAGAAAACTTGTAAACTATAAAAACCATCTCAAAATGAAAGATGTTCGACAATACTTTAATTCTGTTATGCATACAATAGGGCGATGTACTTTTACTGATTACAAACTATCTTTTCTTGCCCTAAAAGCGAACATTCATAATTATAATATTTTTCGCTTTTAATAACCTCCCAAGCTGTCTTAGAGCAATGTCTTGACCTATATCCAATGTTAATATCGCCGAGATATGCGATATTAATATGCAATAAAGCCAGTGATGTTCATACATCTGTACTAAACTATTAATATTAAAAATCGGAAATTTTGTAGCATGAAGCTCTCGAGTCTTGCTTGCACTGAGCTTGAGAAAAAGGGTTCTTATTATTCCGTCTTGAATGAAGAAATGAAGAACGATATTTAAAGGTGGTTACTATTACGCTAGAAACTTGCTAAAATAATAAGTATAGGAGATGCCAAATACGTGTTAAAATAGATGTGTCGCCACCTCATTTCTACCAGTAGATGTCGTAAAAGGCGAATAAGGGTTTTCTGCTGCATAACATTCATCAAGAAGAGAGTGAGAGCCGAGCATCGCAAGCTTGGGCCAAGCTCGCACCGACACATATAGTTCGTAATAAAATTATAATATTGGCCAAACATCTACAGTGGTGTTTAGAAACCTGTTAGTCTTCAAATTCCGACGATAAAAACAACAGGTTTTCGCATATTAATTGTGTCTGTCAAGTCTGTTGGGTTTTTCCTTATTGTTGCATTATTTAATGACATATTTTGGACCCGTAGAATGCTGCGTATTTTTTAATTATATTTATATTCTTATAGAGCAAACTTTACGGTCTAAATAAAAGAAATATATGTATTACATGACAATATTTTCAACCCTAAATCCAAATAATAATGTACTGTAATCATAATTTTTATTTCATTTAATATCCATAAGATGAATTGATTATTTTTTTTATTCTCTATTTAAGTTGTATTAAGTAGCTAAGCCTTTTTTTAAGTTCTCTAATATTGTATTTCTTTCATATATTATACATATATAGATGTATGTTCTATTCGATTCATCTGTTTGTATCAGTTTAAATAATTCAACAGTTTTAACATTTAAATATTATGTCTTGCACCCTAGGGTTTACTATAATTTTAATCCGACGTTATATAATACCAAGTTATATCTTTCACATTTTCTGCAATATCTGGGAAATTTATAATGTACTCATGTGACGGAACTACTCCCGAGATAGGCAAATTTACATACATTATTTTACTAGAATCCTCTTAAATTGAAAATGGATAGAGACATTCAAATAATATGAGAATAATAATGATAGCTGTCTTCCAACTTAGGGTTGTCAACTTTTTAATATTTTTAATTTTAACCCGTATATAAATTAATTACATCGTTTGAGGAAAACAATCAACAAGTATCAGGTAAGCCATCAAATAGTTTACTCGTTCTTATACACAAGAACATCGGTATATTTTTCATGCGAAAATGCATACAGTTGGAGCTACGTGGCGGTGGTTACATAATATATCTTACAGTTGTGAACCCTGTCTCGACTACGTCTTTGATTTATAGATACATCCCTGCACTAACGACTTCTATTATTTATATTCGAGAAAACTTTCTCGAATCTGAATATAAATATTGATGGGGATAAAGCAACTATTGAAGCTGAAATTGTATGTCAATTGTATATTTTTGAGCTAAAATTGCAGACAGATGAGATAAAATAAAGTGCAGAATAAAATTACATCTGTTTTATATTGAAGTGATAACTATATATTTATTAAATTATATAAAATTTATTATAAAAACTCTAGAGGT
This sequence comes from Phoebis sennae, assembly GCA_001586405.1. Lineage (NCBI taxonomy): Eukaryota > Metazoa > Arthropoda > Insecta > Lepidoptera > Pieridae > Phoebis > Phoebis sennae. The sequence continues at coordinate 67,511 of LQNK01002075.1, forward strand.
ATGTAGTGAATATGCTAAAGATGATTATTTTTGGACAGTTACTTGTTTCCAAAAGTAATATTTGTAACTTTTCAGTAACGATTTCATTGAATTCCCTTCTATTTTCCATATCTTATTACTCCGATCTTGTGTTATTTAAATGTTCAAATAATGGAATTAGCAATACTTTACTCAACTGCCTCAGTTGCAGGGTTATGTTTTTGGAGTGTATATATAAGGGGAATAAAGTCTCTTTGGATATTCATCTCATTGGAATATATTTATTATAATGCATACGTATTGACTGATTCTAACGTATCAAATATCGTTAAATACTTCTTTTTTGAGCAAACATGGTACTTAATGGGCTTAGTTTTTGCTGTTGGGTCTTATGTTTTTCTTGTTGCACTATTTTATAGTACATTAGGCTTTCAACAAAGGTATAGTTTAAAGAAAATATATAAACACAAGTTAAACGCAGCGCCGTATCGATTTCCCGTAGCCTCACGATGCCCATTAGAATAGCAAATTACCATATCAGGTTGCAAGCTTTCTGTTTCTCTTACTTAACAGACAGTACCTTTAAATTACACGCCATTTTGTAGCATTCCATAAATTGAGTATTAATGCCACTAAAACGGTTCCAATTCATAACGTTTTTTCTGTATTCATTTTTATAGGTGTTTATTTGAATCCTTTAAATACATATATGTACTGCTATTTAACTCGTGTTTTTTCGTTCCTGTAGTATTATTATACTATTAGCCTATTGTATCCTTAGAAAACTAAAAGATTTTTAGTTTTCTAAGGATACAATTTTAAATTGGAACCGTAGTCACTGAGATTAACGCATGATAACAATCAAACAAACTCTTCAGCTTTGTTTTATAATTACAGATATAATTACTTATATGTAAAAATAAAGGACGAGCTTTTCAAGTGAGCTCCTTAATATAATTTTCAAGAAAGATAAAAAGCAAAATGATATGCGACTCACATATCATAAGCAAGCGAAAAGTAAACATTGTAACTATCTTGGTTACAATGTACCGAAATGATCACTATTTAAACCCTTAAGAATTCCGTCTGACCATTTATTACCCAGACATAAAATTAGAAGTATAACGTGCATTTACTTTTACAAGCAGACATTAAGAGGAATATTCACATACTTTCTAGATAGACACCACTAAAAGATATCCTTTCATCTTACCGACGGAATGCATTTCACAAATTAATGCAGAAATAACCCTTAAAATATATTTATAAACTAGCTTTAATATAAGTCAATCATAGACTTTAATTGACGACTCGATGGTCGAGGTTATTACAATGTCTATTGCACAAAGGGTGTGAGTTCAGTCTCGTGTGTGGTTATGATGAAAATTGTAATTTTACGTTTAAAGATTATTTATTTTCATTAAGACAATTACCGTCATTTACATGAAAACACAAAAAACAGATTAACAATAAGTTAGACATGGCGGCCTTGTAAAAAAACAATTACAATCTTTGAGTACACAAAGTGAAAATAAACAAAAATACAATATTGTCATCATTTTCTAATTCAAGTTCGCACACGAATGGTTCCGAATCACCAATATTTTATTTTTAGTATTTGTTGTTATAGCGGCATCGGAAATACATAATTTGTGAAAATTTCAGCATTCTAGCTATCATGGTTTATGGGATAGACAGACAGACAGCAGAGGTTTAGTAATAGGGCCCCAATTTACCAATTAGGTACATAACCCTAAAACAGATTTAAAAACATACATATAACATACATACAGGAAATAGTATATCAGCTTTATATTCATTTCGATTAGAATCTGTACTTGTATTCAGGGTTAGTACCTGTACATATGTATGGTAAAGTTAGTATGTAAAGCGTGAATGAACAGCAATTAATTTGTAATTGGATTACTAGATAACCAAATTGTACCTCCAATTCTGCAATTGCTATACATAATTTCATAGATAGGAAAATTATTTTGTTCGTTATTTTGAATCACTAGCCGTAACAAAACTAAAGCCTCAAAAATCCGCATTATTGAAAAAAATAACAGTGTGTGCTAGATTTTGACATTCTCCCTACTCTAAAATATGCTTTGTTTGCATTCTAGCTAACTTGTATTCCCGCCAAAATGTCAGCTACAGTTTGTAACACTCCGCCACAACCTGAATTTCTAAGAAAGCGCTATCCATTGCTACATTTCCTTTAAAAATGTTGTATATCTCCGAGTTTTGGCTTTATCAAAACGCAATGTACGTAACGTGTCGGTTTAGGGTAGCTTTATCTCGCTGTTTACCTCACATCCAAGTCCCCACATGTTTAATCTTTTATAGTACTAGTGAAAAATACGAGTTTAAAAATAGAACGTTCTTGACAAATTGTTTGCAAGAATACTCGAATCTGAAATTCAACATTTTTGGAGAAATGTATCTTGAATTTGAAATGTACCATTAATCTTGCGATTGTGGAATGCAGGATGTATGAGCATTTAAATAGATTATTTTTCTTTGATATGTTCGTGGAATGTAGGTTATTAACGATTTTTCTTATGAGGAACAAGAAGTTGCATGTATGTAGTTTAGGTATGATTTCCAAATTAGATGAAATTGATTATTTAAACTATTAGCTAAAATTTGTTTTTATTTTAATAGGTATGCCCCGCGGTTTCACCGGCGTATATAGCCCGTTCCCGTAGTTTCACGAATAATGTGAAATTAGATAAAGAAGATTATATAGAGCGTTTAAAATGAAAGTTTAAAGCACATTTCGAAGGAACCCATCAAGACTGGTATTTCTTTCAATCAAAGTGCAATAACACGATGATGCAGCAATTTTTTAAGCAGAATTGTTTATCAAGAAACCTGTTCAATCTAACCTTAACCGGTGGGTGATCCCAGGCCGCCTATTGCCAAATGCAAATTCCATCGGGGAGTATCGAAAATCGAAACAAGATTCATACAAATTTCGAGAGAAACGTCTTCGTTTCGACTTGAATCAATTTGTGCATCAGTACCCTGCTTATAAATAAAAACATAAAGAAACTGGCTTTTGCTCGCGACTCCACTCGCAATTTTTTTGGAGAATAATATATACCCTCAAGCCAGGTTCATGTCAGAGTGTTATGAGATAGCGTAATAGAGGATATATCAAAAAAGTTTTCAGCATTCCTCAAATAACTACCCAAAAATTGATACCAGCTCTCGGACTATGACCAGTTCTTTGTGTCTAAGTATAATTAGCACAAAAAATACTTTTTATAGCGCATAGCTTTAGCCATAACCATATCGATGTCGACGTTGATGCGGTTATTACTTCGCACGAACGCAAGTACTAACACACAGTTGTATCTAATGTCTATAGAGTATAGAGTTTAGAAAGGTACAGAGCGTAATATATAGCCCTTGTGCACTGGCATATGTTTTAAGGATAGTTAATCTTCTAGCTGTTATAACTGAAGATATCTATAACTTGTCCAATTTTTTAAGATTTGTTGAGGAAATGCAGGAATTTTTTTTCATTACTTGGAATTTAATATACTAATGTTATGAGAACGTTAAAGCATCATATCAAAGAACGAATTAAGACAATCCAATCCTTAATTGGAAACACTTTTCAGGACTGAAATCTAATAAACATTATATTTATTTAATAGTTCGCAAAACTAGGATATCTAGATATCTAGGATATCTTTATATAAACCTCAAAGGTGACATAGTGTATATCAAGTATCAACGTACAGCCCACTGAACGGATCGGGCTGTAATGGAATGCGGGTAGGTGTTATGACGTAGGCATACCCTAAAAAAGGATTTTGATCAAATCCCATGGAAATACGCATGTAAAACCGCGGGGCACAACTAGTTTTAAAATGAAAACAATACATATGGCTGTATCTATTGCGAAATATCGCATAACTTGACTAGTTCTTTTGTGTACAAGTATAATGAGTTAAAGAACTAGTTTTTATAGCGCATAGCTTCAGCCACTCTAACTATATCGATGTAGACGTGGATGGGTTTATTACTCACACGCTGTCGCAAGTAATTCAAGTGTATTTATGATTATAGAGTATAAGTTAGGTATAGAGCACAATGAAGCATGCGTTTTGCGTCGTCAGAAGTTAAGACAGTCCATCCTCTTAAATTGAAAACACTTATCAGAACTGAAATCTAATATAAGTTACACTGCTTTAAGATTTTTTATAAAACTAGGATATTTTAAAATAAAAATATTTAAATATGGCTGTATCAACATGCGGAATATCCCATTACCTGACCAGTTCTTTTGTATACAAGTATAATTAGTGCAAGAACTAGTTTTTATAGCGCATAGCTTCAGCCACTAACAATATCGATGTTGACGTGGATGGGTTTATTACTCACACGCTGTCGCTAGTCATTCAAGTCTGGTATTACAATGACTATAGAGTATAAACAAGGTATAGAGCAAAATTTGTGTATATTCGCTCTATACCTTGAAAATGATATATGATTTTCGAAAATATATATGAACATTTCCTGAAAAGCAATAAGAAATCCGAAAAAGTTGCGTTAATTTCACACACAAAAATAATGTTTGCAAATTTTATTTACTTAATATTAACTTATTTAAAGAAAATATCGCTTGTACCCCTATTAACTCTTGCTTATCCTACCTATATTGTAAATGCGAAAGTTTGTGAAGATGTATGTATGTTTCTTACTCTTTCACGAAAGACCTACTGAACTGATTGTGATGAAACTTGCTTTATAGGTAGAATAACATGTAGACTCCTTCTAATCCTAAAATTCCCATGGCATCAAAAGTAACGGGCTATATACGCGGGTGAAACCGCGCAGCTAGTTTAAATATATATTTATACATAACTTATGTTTAATAGTATATAATTGTTGATAAAATTAATTATAAAATTTTAGGTACATTGTTAAAAAATGTGATTTTGTCCGTCATCCATAAGACCTAAGGAATACTCGCTAGTCACTTATAATAAGGAAATTAAATATACATACTATTCAGGACCAATGTTAATATACTAATTATTAAAACAATAAAACCCATTTATATTATAAATTGAGATTGAATTCGACTGTAAATTAATTTTACTACAATAAAATATTTGCTAAACAATAATCGAGTTCCATTCTGATTATTGGAAACAATTAAACTTAGGCAAACAATAATCCTTTTTCAGTACAAACTTTTGGGCGGAAATTAGAAAGGATCGAATAAGGTTTCTGAGGTCCAAACAAAATCAAATAACTGATTCCCTTTTCCGAATCAATAGAAGTATTGTCAATGTGTAGGAGTAAGAGTAGAGACATAAAATATATATTTTTTAAATATTAAATATATTATATTTTATACGCTTTATTTATAATAAGATATTTTTAGTCTATACTAATATTATAAAGAGGAAAGATTTGTTTGTTTGTTTTGAATAGGCTCCTAAAGTACAGGACTGATTTAATAGGAATTATAATATGAGTATAGATTTCTGTCATAGCAAGGTTACACTTATTTTATTTGAGGTTCGACGTACGAGGCCTTCTATGAAACAGGAGCGAAGTCATTGATTCCACGTTTCTGAGGAAACAAAATCAAATAATTGACTATTTCCGAATCAATAGCAGTATTGTCTCGAGTCAATATGTACTCAGTAATGGAATGACCCAGGATAAATAAAACCACGTGTGGTCTAATAGTTTTTGATTGCGTTCTAATGTTTCGTTTAGATATTATTCCTTTAAGTTTGTTGAAAATAGAATTTAATACTATTGTAATAGGGTAGATATTTAAATACAGTTTTGTTTGAATGTTCCTACAGTTTTAATGTTTTATGTCATTAGCAGAAGGGTAATTTATATATTTCTTTGATTTAGGCTCAATGAGGTGATATTATAATAATACTAGCTGCGCCCCGCGGTTTCACCCGCCTAACTCCTGATCCCGTGACAAATTCAGTGTTAAAATTAGCCTTTATGACATTCTTAATCATTACCTATATACCAGATTTCGCAATAATCGGTTCAGTAGTTTTTGCGTGACAGAGTAACAAACGTAAAGGATTCGTATTTGATTTTTTATATTTAATTAACTACAGTCACATCCACAACTCATTTATTCATACTTATTTATATTATTTGAAGTATTTATATGATGTATATTAATTTACGATTTTAGGCGCCCATAAATGCAAAAAAAAATTCGAATATGCATACATCTATTCTTATGCGTTACTAAAAATTATCCTCAGAAAGTATCAGTATAATTTATCCTAGTAATTGTGCTTTTTTCGTCTCCACGATGTATATTATAAGGACTTTTAAACCCTATACCGTGACGAGAAATAACCAGCTTCCTAACAAACGAAAGGCGAAATATTGGCTGTTCAAAGGCGTAGCAAAGGTTCAATCAATTTAAAAGAACGCCGGTGATTAAAGGTTGAGCGTTAGTAGGCTTTAGACCAAATAAGTATTACAGAAATGTTTATATGAATACTTCAAGAAAACTGTTAGTACCTATTGTAACATTAATAATTATATCTACGGAATATAGTACAACATTACGAGTCATATTTACTGTGAAGGTAGATGATAAAAGGTAGTGATGGCAAATGGTATAAAAGATTGGTGTCGCTATAGAATCGGTTCAGTATTGTACGTTAGCTTTAGGCTGTTACTATGCTCGAATAGTGAACCAAAAGGTCTAATACACTAAACCATGAGAAGGGAACAGTTTTATTAAGTGTCTAAAATAGCATCTCTAGACGTTGTAAAAGGAGTATTGGTAATACTATATAATAATAATTATAATAAAATAAAAATAATATGCATCACTACATAGTATAAAACAAAGTCGCTTTCATTGTCCCTATGCCCCTTTGTATGTTTAAATCTTTGAAACTACGCAACGGTTTTTGATGTTTTTGTTAATAGATAGAGTGATTCAAGAGGAAGGTTTGTATGATAAAATCTATTAAATAGTGGAGAAATACTGTTATTTTTGAGATTTCTAATGTGATGTCGTTTATTATCATTTTTTCCCGCTTACATTGCAAACTCAGGCTGAACGCGTAATTTATCAAAATAATGAATGAATATTAATTTTTATATACAATGTTCACAGATTTTCTATAGTGTATTAGTATCAGCATGCGAATCCGGGGCGGTTCGCTAGTTTGTGATAAAAACCAAAGAAAGTCATTCCATATTACGACTATTTGACAAACATTACGATAGGACATTGCCCCCTATTCCCTGCATTAATTTTCCTCTCTTAGTAACGAAATTTCGCTAAGGTCTTTAAAGATTAACGTGTAATAAATTTTTGATGATGTTCAACAGAATATTAAATATATCAGGACCTAACACCAATTATTTTAAATAAATAATACTCCGGTAATAGATAGATAGATAAAAATTCTTTATTGCTTTTAATAACAGAGGCGAACTTAATGCCTAAACGGCATTTTCTACTAGTTAACCTTTGGTAGTGTAGTAAGTGCACGGGTAGCGCATAGATAGAAATCCAGAAACATCATGAAGTGTATAAAAAATCAAATATCCTTATCTTAAAAATGTAATTTGCCGCTTGTTCCCTATCTTCGTCCCTGAATTCATTTCGTATCTCTTTACAAAATCATCCTTCAAGTCGACTGTATCAGGTACATCATTCCATTACTCCGTAAAGCAAGAAGATTACTCTCTTTTATCCGCCTGTGTACGCGTAATTCAAATAACGTCATGTAAATTTCCCTTTTTACACGTCGTATTATCTTCCCTCACAAACGACTCTTAATGAATGAAAATGCTAAATTCATGTGCGAGCATAACAACGATTCTTATATTGTATATTTTTATTTTAATATTTTTACGAAACCTACCTGCGGAATGTTGATTATCAATAATCAAATTTATTTCAAAACTAGCTTTACGTCCAAAGCCCTTTTCGCGTGGACTACAAAATTCTGTATTTCGATTAGGAGCGACTCTGGTTGTATCACAGGTAATGTAAACGTACATATTGCAATAAAAATATAATGTGGAAATGGAAAAAATAATCACAATGGTTAAGGCTCTATGAGATTATAGCCCTAGAGCTAGGACAATTTTTGCTAGGTGTTTGGGGCAAGTTGAAAACTTGTCTGATGCCTTTCCTATTATACCCCGACCTAGAATTGCAGACCTGGTTGGCGAGACTAAATATAAAAAATAAACCCCGAAAATTTGAAAAGTATTTATTTTTTTATAAATATATTTGAGGCTATTGTCTATAAAATATACAAATTACATAGCAATTACTCTTTTTAAAAAATCAACGTACAGTTTGGTTATTTTTTTTAGTATGCAAATGTTAGATATTTTTTTTTTAACTTGTTGCACGATCAATAATAACCTATACTTTTTGCAAGAAATTATAGATAATTATGGTTGTAATCAGACTTTTAGATTGTTTATAAGCAGACCTTGACTACCCGATCGAATTTTTAAATGTACATATTCAAGTCGACAAAATAACAGAAAAATCTTTAAAAATAACAAAAACGTAAATTGATATACAAAACATATACTGAAGTTTTCCTAAAGAGAATGTAAATAAAACCTTATTACATCACCATAGTTTCAAAATTGCGTAAGGCCGTATTTTTTCATAAGGCAAGGTAGCTTTACTTAAATAACCCAGTACAGCGTCAAATCCCCAGGACGCACTCGGGATCCGGGTTGAAGTTAGGTTTGAGCGCATAATAGAACATATCCTAACCCGAATTCAAATAAAAGAAATTTTGACCCATTTTCAACCGACACGAAGAATTTTAAAGGCCGTTTGTGGAAATAACCGAAAATTGCTCGTCTGGTTTCATTTACGTTCATTCGTGGTTGATTTGATGCAAATCTATTCAGAGAAATCATCGGCATTTCGGTTTATTTTGATCTTTATTGAGGCTACGTTTGCAAATTAACAGTATGTGTTTCATGCATGTTATACGTTGAATTTTATTCACATTTTTGAATTAATGAAAACTCAAGAGTATTAAAAATTACCTTATTCTATTTTTTCATTTACAGATTAAAAATCATAAAAATAGGATGTTTACATGTATATAACATGCATAATATATATCAGACAGTCATATAATTCAGATCTTTATTTTTCTAATTATAATACTTTATTGTAAGATATCGTAAGTTTTTGTTGTATTGTGCATGTTGTGTTTTTCTCTAATTGTTTGTATTTGGATATTGTAAACCTGATTTCTTTATAATGTATACAAGCGTTGACAAATCTAATCTATCTAAAATATATAAATAAATACTATTTCATACAAAAACTTACACAAACACACAAAGAATTGTGGAAAAACAAAAAGAGAAATGAATATTTAAAAAAAAAATTAAAAATAAAGGCCTAAATTAATACGATAGCAAAACGAATGACATGTATCGTTACGTAGTTTTAAAATTGAATTTGAATGGATTTTGGTACAATATTTACATCGTTATACGCAATGCGGTTAGCTAAAACCACATAGCGATGTTCTATCGATTATATATGTATTGTATTCGATCCTAATCCGCGGTTTAAGAGGGAAATGAATATTTAAAGAGCATGTAAGCGACACTGTAGCGAGGTTATTGGAAGACATTTTAATGTGACTGAAATTGTTTGTCCTCAGGCATTGTTTATCAAGCTTGTATTTATCGCTACTTGTAACTCGGCTTCAATCACGTCAAGTCAATCAGGTCAGTAGTTCTTGAGATTAATGTGTTCAAACAATACTCTTCAAATTTATATTATTAGTATAGATGTCGTATTATGAATATTGGTGCAGTTTTACAACTTAATATGCTTTAAAATAAAGTCCTGAACCAACGTCTTTGAGTCTGTCCGTATATACGATATAATTAAAAAGTACTCATAGGATTTTGTAAGGATTTAATAAATGTGAAGTGTGATTTTTGTGGAAAGTTTAAATTAAGACAAGTCACTATATAATTCACTTTGACCTTATGTAAACTAGTGGTAGTTCGGAATCTCAGGTGCAACAATTTTTTATTTTATTTTATTTAAAGGAACGCCAACTATACAGGCGTTTTCAGCATTCGCTGTTAACACATATTAAGTCGGGCCAATATTAAAAATCAATTGCTAGAATTTAAAATTACCCACAATCATTTAAAAACATGTAGCTTAAAAATTAGACAAACTTAAGTCCAGTTAAATTTTAATTTTTAAAACTTAATATAAATTATCATTAATTTGCAGTTAATTCGAGTTCGCAGTAAAAACTTCCCTCTTAAAACTAATTTAAACTCATAAACAAGACTATTTCGAATAGCCCACGCTACCAAATTTCCCCGTTCTTTCACGTATATACGTTTAGAACATTTCGTAACAAAATGGATTCTCAAGTTGGTGCAATGCTGCTCATAAGATATGTATATCTGAAAATACATCTTGTTTCCCCGTACTGAAGTAAAAAAAGTTTAGCTTTATGGTACATCCTCTACATAAAGATTCGATGTGAATTTTATGGAAAATTGTTTTGAGCGCAGATCGATGAAAACCTGATGAAAAAGTAGGGAAGGAATAGAGCGAAAAAACGTGTGGTATTGCTTAGGGTTGTTTTAAGCTCTTTATCAAAATGATTAGTCTCTCAAATGCTTTAACTAGTGGGTTGTTTGAAGTGTAAGTGTAAACCAGGTGTTAATCATTTATGAAAATGGAACCTGCAACTCATAAGTATTCAAAAAGACCATCTTTGTAAGCTCCATACCAATTTCGCTCAATCTCAATCGCAATTTCTTTTGACTAAAGTCTAAACTATTCTAACTAACAAAAACCAACACACTCTCGCTCCATGATCTCTTCTCTAAATGCTTGCTTCGCTCGTTCAAGAAAGCTGTCACTATTTTGTTTTTGAGCTATGTTTGAGTTTATTTACCACATAAAATCATTGGAAATTGTAGCCTGTGTGTTATTAACCGACTTTCAAAAAAAAGGAGGAGGTTATCAATTCGACCGTATTTTTTATGTATGTTACCGCATATCTCCGGCGTTTATGGACCGATTTAAAAAATTCTGTTCAAGTCTGATCATCCATGTGGAAGATATTCCAGGGAACTCCTGGAAAATCAACGGAATAAGCTCTGCGGTTAAGGTTTAATGATGTACATATCAACTGAACTGTGACTAGATGATGTGATTACCCTTCACGGACACTAAAAAGTGATTAATAAAAATTTTCGCCAAAAAATAGAACCGACTTCCTCACTTTTAAAAGTAGAAAATAACTTTTATTTGATTTTTGTTGAAATCTATACAAAGTCGGTGCCTTTATCTATTTTCAATTTAACAAGATTTTGCACTCTAAAAAGTAGAAAATAACTTTTCTACTTTTTAGAGTGAGGAAGTCGGTTCTATTTTTTGGCGAAAAATTTTATTTTGATGTATCATTACTACGGAATCTTCGCACATTACTGCAAATACTACGCAATATTAAAAAGTCTTATTCAAATTGGCGTAGTTTTTGCGTAAAAGGGAAATAAGCACTCATTCACACAAATGTTACTAGGATTTTTCTTAACAAAAATTATACGTGTACTTAATTAAAATTGTACATATTTCAGCTGCTAAAATATTTTGATAATTATATGATTAAGTTTAAAAAATATTTATCAGATGTAACCCTATCAAGGCATTAAGAAAAAGATCTACTTAGGATTCGGGATTGGTGCTTGATCTTTCGGTCTGTATAATCAAGGAACCTTTCATGTTTACAACTGGATATAAAAATATTATTTGATATAAGTAAGGTCTCCAATTCTGCGAATCAAGATGTATCGTAAAAATAAGTATCCCCAATCTAAATTGCCCTTCCACTAACTGCCTTAACGTAACTTAAAATAATTTGGATTTTCTATTTTTATTTCTGTACTGCTTTTTTTTAAGTAAATAAATATTTTCTTTCTTTCTTTCAGCTTCAGCATGGATGCTTAGAGAACAAAAAAAATATCATGGTATTTTCTTGTATTTGTTTTCTAGTACTTTCTATATTAAATAAAATACTTTTTAAAGGTTTTTAAACGGAGCTCGTTATACATATTCGCTCTTAACGTCGGTTTAATAATAATGTAAAATGAAATTTTTATTGAAATCCGTTTAGTAGTTGCGGCGTGATTGACAACCAAACATCCAAACTTTCACATTTACTCGCATAATACTAGGATAGATGAGACAATAACTTCATAACGAGGGTTGTTTTATGGAATCCATATGAATGTAAATGAAAATCGAAAGTACAATTATTATACCTAGGGATACAAATAATTGTATATTTTGTTCGCTCTACCTCTCGGTTGCACTCGCGGAATAATCTACTTAGGTTCTATAGAACCTTCCTCATGAACCTACGTATAATCAAAAATAACTTTTTAAATATATTTTGAAAATATGATGGAATAGTCACAAAAGTTATGCATAAAAATTCAAAATAAAAAAAAAATAGTCTAACGCTTTGAAATCTATCCGTGAGTTTAAAATATTTTCACATAGCACAAACAAAAGTTATCAACGCTTATATTATTCGCTTAGATTTTAACGCATGAAAAGAGCTCAATTAAGAATAGACATCTCAACAAATACACAAGAATTAGACAAAAATGTCTTCAAATATATATCCTTACAATGTTAGTGACATTTCGATCAATATGTAACATTTCCACGCAATGCTGATAATAATTACATTGCTTAATGCAGTTGTCGATTCCTATTGATAATTCAACAGGGTACATCTAACATAGAGTATAAATAGGTATAGAGCGCACATTTCAGTGTCAGTTTATATATCAATGTTTATTTAAAACTTTTTAACAAAACGGGAACCGACTGCCTTATTTTATTTGTTTATTTATTTTTATTTTTTATTGTACATATAACAAACAATAAACATAAGTTTTAGTTGCCTACATAGTCATTTTTTTTATATATTATAATGTCTATCTTTTGCTCCCTGTGTTCAAACTATAGTTACAGTTTGACGTTCAAGAGCTTCTTAAGTAGAGTAAGCCCTCAGTATTTGGACGTCAGTCATCCGGATGCTCTATAATCGTTTAAACTCTACGCTATCTATTAGTGGAAACTGGCAAAGCTAATAACATTAATTATCTCCAAGACTTCGGAATTCTAACAACAACAGATAGTTTGAACGTGCGCAATTGGTTTATCTTAACGGAATATTACAAAATTCAATTGAATAAATTTGGTAGCAATTAAGGGGTTTGTTTACCGTTTGCTTTGTAGACCTTAGCTATTTTTAGGAACGAGACGGGAAATTAGAATATTCACAACGTGTATACATACTACAATCTATATTAATGAGTTAGAGCTGAAGACTTTTTTGTTTGTTTGTATGAACTAATCTCAAGAACTATTGGGCCAATTTGAGAAAATATATTTGTGATAGATAGAACATTTATATAGACTGTATAACAGGGGTTTCCAAAATCTGCGATCTTTTTCCGTATAATGAGATTTACCGAAACTAACTAAAACTCAAGCACCGTTGACACAAAATTTCCCAAAAATATAACTAAAAAGTTTATTTTGTAATTTTGTGTTGATATACACGTTGTAATGTACATAGTTTATTATATCGTCAAATATTTTATGCCATTTATGTCGCGACACATAGAAGTTTGAAGATGTCTAAATAAAACCTCTATGGATACCAATTAATTTGAAAGAGCTTTTTTAATTTCAACATATCTCTGACGCACTTTACGGTCCAATGCAATCATAGAAAAAAACTATTGACTAAAAAAGTAGAAAATAATATAGAGTTTTCTAAATAGCTTTTTCTTATTATTATATGTAATTCGACTTTAATCTAGTTCTAACTATTCTAAAAATAGTTAACATATACTAAAGTCGTAAAAATCACTATAATTTTAGGAGAAACACAAAAAAACCTGTTAAATGTCAAATATGTAAGATTATTTTTTCGAACATCGGCTTGGAATGGTAATAGTGAATTTAGTGGAGCTTATCTTGATTTCTGATATGCATATTCCGCGACGTACTTAGCTATGATTAATCACCTCTTAATCTATGGCTTAAACGAAGCAAACGATTATTTAATTTGTCCAAACGCAATACTTATAAACTATTTTGTCTATTCATATAAATGCTTATGTAAAATAAATGCTTAGATGACTTTATAATTGGCGGTGTTCTTAATTTGAATAAAATTATGTTATTTAACAACAACAATATATGGAAAATAGAATTATTCCTCCAGCGAAAATGGAGGATCCTGAACCAGTCTGAACCACAGGACTGGCCGGCAGTTGGGCCCCGAGGATTGATGTTTGGGAGTGACGTCATCGTGATGCCACAAATACAATAGTATTAAAATATTCTTTATGAGAGTTATTCGTTCTTAAACCTTTTAATTTTTATTGAAATTTTATTTCCATTGCCTTTTTTGTGATCGTGTAGCATTGTTGTGTTTAGTAAGAAGGATTATAATAGAGGAAGGGTTTTTTGTGTAATGTATTGTATTTCATGAGAAAATGTATCTTGATGTATCATTTTACAAACTTTGTCTTATAATAATATAGGTCTTGTTAGATTATCTACTTTATCACCTATAAAAATTGTCGTATAAGAAAATTACTATAAAAACTCAATTTACAGCATCAGAAAAATAACATCGCAAATACGTCATAATTTCAATATTTTATATAAAGTCGAGAAACTTAACGAGTTTTGTGTTAAATAAAAATTGCTTCATTTTACTATTCTTTGTTTTTCCATAAGGGAATCTCTTTAGTAAATTTTCCGCAATGTAATATGTAAATGTAAAAATAGATCCACTTAAGTGTAATTGCTTGTTTCTAAACAAAAAACTTAATTTAAATAAACACAAAGCGCATTAAAAACTAATCTTAACTAACTGGAAAAACTCTAATCCGGCATTTGCATGTACGTGACTATCTATTTTGTACTGAGACGTGCTTCTTACCGCGACTTTGCTT
>LQNK01002075.1:86516-114927 GCA_001586405.1 Phoebis sennae
CAGTCATAGAGTATAAATAGGTATAGAGCGATCAATACACGATATCGGTTCACAGATCAACGTTTTATTAACGAAGTAGCACTTTCTATTCACTAGCTGTACCCCGCTGCTTCACCTGCGTTGTAACGTACTCCTAGATAATTTTTCTGATTAATCAGTCTATCATAATAATTAAAAAAAAATCTTCTGGTAATTTCGCTAGTTATCGCGTTTAAATACAAGACCGCACAAACTTAAAGCATTGGTATAGATTTACACACAAAAGGAACTATAATTGGAATAGAAATCTCACAACAAATACACAAGAATTTGCTGAAAATGTGTCCATACAATGATAGTGACATTTCGATCAATATGTAGCATTTCCACGCAATGCTGATAATAATTACATTGCTTAATGCAGTTGTCGGTTCCCATTGATAATTCAACAGGGTACATCTAACATAGAGTATAAATAAGTATAGAGTGCACATTTCACAGTGTCAGTTTATATATCAAAGTCGATTTAAACTTTTAAATAAAAAGAGAATCCGTCTCTTATCTTCCTTAGTTCCTTAGGTTCACATAAAAGTTTGAAATAGTCAATTTGATAGTATTTTTTTAGCATCCAAATAATCATGTAAACTTTTTACAAGGTACTTATGAATAGTAATTTTTAAGTTTAGAAAGTCACTTCTATCGAGAAGATACCCGCAAGAATCTCCATAGTATAATAAATATTCATTATTATTAAGCAATATGATAAATTATTATTTTGAACTTTAGGCGATATTTTAATGTCTGTCTGTCCTTTTCTGCCTGTGTTGAAACTATAGTTACAGTTTGACGTTCAAGAGCTTCTCAAGTAGAGTAACCTCTCAATATTTAGACGTCAGTCATGCGGATGCTCTATAACGGTTTAAACTCTACGCTATCTATTAGTCGAAACTGGCAAAGCTAATAACATTAATTATCTCCAAGACTTCGGAATTCTAACAACAACAGATAGTTTGAACGTGCGCAATTGGTTTATCTTAACGGAATATTACAAAATTCAATTGAATAAATTTGGTAGCAATTAAGGGGTTTGTTTACCGTTTGCTTTGTAGACCTTAGCTATTTTTAGGAACGAGACGGGAAATTAGAATATTCACAACGTGTATACATACTACAATCTATATTAGTGAGTTAGAGCTGAAGATTTTTTGTTTGTTTGTATATACTCATCTCAAGAAGATTATATAAAACTTTTGCTGCTACAACTGTCAGGCTGTGGAACTCATTGCTAGTTGATATACGACGAGCACAATCTTTGCTGTCATTTAAGAGTCTCCTTTTTAAATACTACTATAACCTAGAGAATAATTCCGAATAGAGTAAATTATTTAAAATATGTATATAATATAAAATTTATACGAATTTTTATTTATATATGCTATATATTTATAATATGCACAACATAATATTTGTCTATGTTATATGTATATGTATTTTTGTATATTTATATATACATTTTCTTTTTTAATGCACTGAATGTCATTGCCACCTGCCCCAAACCATTTTGTAAATTCTATCCTTTGCCTAAGGGGTCGCCTGGAAGAAATCGCTATTCAGCGATAAGGCCGCCTTTTTATATAAACCTTATTATTTTACTGTTTTTTATATATTTAATGTGGTGTGTATAAAAAACGTATTAAATAAATAAATAAAACATTTATCACAGGCTATAGACTGAATTACAGGGCTTTCTAAAATGTGCGTTCTCTTTCCGCATAATCAGATTTACCGAGACTAAAACTCACCCACCGTTGACACAAAATTTTTCAAAGATATAACTAAAAAGTTTTGATAAAATTTTATCAACACAAAATTACAAAATAAACAACAAAAAAAACACATAGTTTATTATATCGTTAAATATTTTATGTAATTCATGTCGAAACACATAGAAGTTTGAATATGTCATTTCTGATTACTCGGAGGAATTACTAGACGACGCAATTATAGACTCAAGATTTATAGTTTTACCTACCTTTAGCTTTTTTTTACTTACTATTGCCCACAAAAATTAAACCTCAATGGATAATAATTAATAATTCATTGGAGAGAGCCCTTTAATTTCAATATATCAATGACTCCTACAAAAAAAACAATTGACTAAAAAAGTTAAAAATAATGTTTATAAAGGTTTTTAAATAGCTTTTTCGTATTATATGTAATTCGACTTTAATCTAGTTCTAACTATTCTATAACATATACTAAAGTCGTAAAAAATCAGTATGATTATACGGGAAAACAAAAAAACTTGTTAAATGTCAAATATGTAAGATTATTTTTTCGAACATCGGCATGGAATGGTAATAGTGAATTTAGTAGAGCTTATCTTGATTTCTGATATGCATATACCGCGACGTACTTAGCTATGATTAATCACCTCTTAATCTATGGCTTAAACGAAGCAGCGATTATTTAATTTGTCCAAACGCAATACTTATAAACTATTTTGTCTATTCATATAAATGCTTGTGTTAAATAAATGTTTAGATGACTTTATAATTGGCGGTGTTCTTAATTTGAATAAAATTATGTTATTTAGCAACAACAATATATGGAAAATAGAATTATTCCTCCAGCGAAAAGGGAGGATCCTGGACCAGTCCGAACCACAGAACTGGACGGCAGTTGGACACCAAGGATTGATTTTGGAAGTGACGTAATCGTGACGCCACAAATACAATATTATTAAAATATTCTTTATGAGAGTTGTTCGTTCTTAAATTTTTAATTTTTAATTGATATTTGTGGTCGTGTAGAATTGTTGTGTTTAGTAAGAAGGATTATAATATAGGAAGGGTTTTTTGTGTAATGTATTGTATTTCATGAGAAAATGTGCCTTGATGTATCATTTTACAAACTTTGTCTAATAATAGTATGTCTTGTTAAATACATCATTACTCTCTATCACCTATAAAAATTGTCGTATAAGAAAAATAGTATAAAAACTCAATTTACAGCATCAGAAAAATAACATCGCAAATACGTCATAATTTCAATATTTTATATAAAGTCGAGAAACTTAACGAGTTTTGTGGTAAATAAAAATTGCTTCATTTTACTATTCTTTGTTTTTTCCATAAGGGAATAGCTTTAGTAATTTTTCCGCAATGTAATATGTAAATGTAAAAATAGATCCACTTAAGTCTAATTGCTTGTTTCTAAACGAAAAACTTAATTTAAATAAACACAAACCGCATTAAAAACTAATCTTAACTAACTGGAAAACTCTAATCCGGCATTTGCATGTACGTGACTATCTATTTTGTACTGAGACGTGCTTCTTACCGCGACTTTGCTTAGATCAACCGAATTAACTAGTGTCTCGCCCCGAGCTAGACCGCTGTAATAAATAAATCAAGACCTCTCATTTGATACCACACTCGGGTATATTAATAAAAATTCACAGTTTCCTTCTCCTATCTTGATACTACTCTCGGGTATATTTATATAAATAAAATACAAATAAATTTAAAAAATATCAAATTTTATTAAGATCGAAGCATACAATCGACTCAACTCTGAGACCTCGCTTCGCTTGGTCAATATAATATATATATATGTTCCAAATTTTATAACAAAATATACAACACAGCTTGAGTTATAACACCCAATTCATTTACCTTTTTTTAATTTTTCATATTTATATTTTATATTTTATATTTATATTTCGTACGGTAGGCCTATATTCCCATTCCATTCCTCTTCCATTCTGTACTACTCCTCTTGCAATTTACAAACATTAATCCTCCCCTTCCTTTAAACCGGCAAGGTATCTACCACACTTTACAGGCAGGATGGGTTATGAAAAATGTGTAGGTATGAAGCATGAAGTATATACGCGTATTTGTATCTCCATTGTTTCTGTATTTCCGTTGTCGCTATAACAACAAATACTTAAAACAAAATCAAATTAAATATTAAAGAAGTGTATCGTACGGAACCCTCCATGCACTCCGTCTCGCACTTGGCCGGTTTTTATAACCAAAATGTTCACCGCAAGATGATTCATCTGTTACTATTTACGTGCAAACGGATCTAATCAGCCGAGACAATCATAAAACCGCAATATTACTGTAATGATACCTGCACTGAACTTTATATTTCCTGTTCAGCATTAAAAGGTTATTTTTTTAATTTAGAATCGGAAAAGATGTCAAGTCATAAAATATAAATATTAATAAATGTCAATATTTATATTAACTATTATATTAGCTATTCTGGCTTCCTTCCATAATCTACACTAATATTATAAAGAGGAAAAATTTGTTGTTTGGCTCAAAAACTACTGGACCGATTTTGAAATTCTTTCACCATTCGAAAGCTACATTATCCACGAGTCACATAGGCTATATTGTTGAGACTACATAATATAACTATCAGCTCAGCTTGTGATATATAATAATTATGGCCATCCTTGTTTATCCAACGCATATTTTTAAATCAGACCAGTTGTTCTTGAGATTACTTAAATTATATGATACAATACAAGGAAAACAATCGTAATCAGAATAGTCTTTATACATTGTCTCATTAGGATAAACCGTACGTACGTTGGAATTTTTATAACTCAATGTTATAAAAGATACGACAGATAATGTTTTTACGACTAAGCCTTCGCTTTGCAAAATGTGGTCAAAAAATGTTACTTTTGATTTTATAACATACTTCATTGTATATGACACTTGCAGTAAATTAAGCTTTGTTACTTACAGGCATCCGCACGCGGTCTCGCTCGTATTTATTCAAAGTCAAAGTGATTTTTGCAGAAAATACCTTATTTAATTCGAGATCTATATATGATCAAAAAGTACATAATAATATCCACCTAAAAGTAGTAGGAGTAGGAGTAGTATTTCGCCGCTTCCGTGGACGGTTACCCAGCTCCCCGGACCCGCGTCACACGTCGCAGTCTTAACGTGTGAAATTTAATATTAATTTTAGTGTTTAGTTTTTTATGGGCCGTAGTTTTAAGTTATTTAAGATCTATTAACTGTAACTACATGATGCCTGATATAAATTAATAAATAAAAAAAAAATAAAAGTCAATCTATATACGGTGTAACCAAAGTTTCGTATTTATGATATAAGAAGAATTTAAAATATTCGTTTACGTAATTCTCTAAACCTTTTTCCATAATGCAAATGTCGCAAACTCGCAAATGCATAAAAAGTACAAACAACTCCGCGGCTTCGCTTATGTTTCATTGGGGTCTATACACCAATAAAACATATCCTATAACTTAACTCGGCGAATAAGGTTATTTGCTGAAGAAAACTGATAGGCATCAGTATACGAAATTTCATACAAATTCATTCAATAGTGTGATTGACACCCAAACATCTAAACATCTAAACTTTGACATTTATAGCAATAAAAGGATTATTTTACTACACAAACCAAAACACGCCAACAAAAGTTATACATGAGAACGTAGACACGGAAATACAATATGTTTCAACAGCGTCAATATCTGATAGACAAGGAACGTTATACAGGGTGGAATTTTCTTATACCTAAAGGGAAATAATAAAATAATAATACATATAAATCTTAACTCAAAGAAAACACTACCTTATTTTCCAAGGGAAAAAAACTGACTAAAATCTTTTAAAATTACACCATTATCTCGATTGCATCGTTTTGTATTGTCATTTATAAGGATCTCGCTGACAAAATTGATAAATAAAATGAAAGAAAAACCATGTAATCACAATCAATTATATCGCATATAAAAAGCTTATTTAAAAAAATTGGAGACCTTTGAATGTAGTTTTGTGCCATTTAAGAAATAAAGGAATGTTTTCTTGACTATTTTTATCTAAATTTATGTATGTAGTATGACTTCTAAGTGGCACTACAAAATTCCACCCTGTATAAGCTGATAGGAACGCAAACGGCTTCCTTGGAAGCGTCTTTTGATTCAGATAGGAAACTCCATTGTAACAACTTCAGTCTAATGAAGCTTTAAGGTAAATTATCCCTATTCAATACCGAGAAATTTCGTCGAATTTTAACATTCAATATTATAAAGCGGAAAGGTATTTGTCTGCACACCCTTATGTATGAAAGGATTTGAAAAAGTACTTAATGTTAAGTACGTACAATCATATTATCAAACATTTATCGTATCAATTCTTGAAGTCCATCCCTCTACATTATTTTATTTTATTTTTTGTCTTGAAGGGGAATAACTTATATAGTGATCTATCAACGCACAGCCCAAACCGCTGGACGGATCGGACTATGCATGTAGGTAGATGTTATGACGTAAGCATCCGCTAAGAAAGGATTGAAAAATTCACGGGAACGGGGAAAACATACGCGGTTGAAACCGCGGAGCACAGCTAGTCAATAAATTAAACATAACACACAAACATGTGTTTGTTACACGCATACATACCACTTATAAATTAAGCTTATTATGATCAAAATTCGACCAAAGGGCGATCAATTATAATCATAACTTAACTCAAATTGCAATTTTAGGCAATACATTGAAAAATTAATTTAACTAACTAGAAGAACAAAATGCAAATATTGAATACGTCCCCATCAAGAATCTAGTTGAATAAATGTTTCATAACTAGAGGACTTATGAAAGTAACTTCTGAAAGGTTGGACTTATAATAATTTAATAGATAAGTTTCTGAGCTTAACAACTCAATTTCCTTCAACTCCGGTGCGCTTAACTCTCAACAATTGAATCAATTTAGGAATCAATCCGATCCCAATGAGCCTTTTATAAAAGAATAGTGAATTTTGGTGTATGTAAGATGTTATAAACTGTCATATCATACAGCTACTCTTGGTTGGCTGTAAAGTCAAGGTCATAATGTTTATTTACCAAATTGGCTTCTTTCGGAGCGCTTTTAGAACGTCATTTACATTTACATATTTTGTTTTGTTTACCACCGATTCGGATTCCGATTCGCTATCTTTCAGAGCCTTTTTGGATGCGATATAATGGACTGTATGAGGTAGTTTAAATATGGTGATTACATGCTTTTTATTTCATTTTATTTATCAATTTTGTCAGCGAGATCCTTATAAATGACAATACCGAACGATGCAATCAAGGTAAATTTTTATAGATTTTAGACGGTTTTAGCGAATTTACGAGTCTTTGAATTCGGGACGCTGTCTCTGAAAGAAATTTGTATACAAATTGTATAATTATCTTAAGACTAGTCACGCTGAGTTTCACCGGCGTAACTTATGATCCCGTGGGAATTCTCGCCTAACCTATATGTTTACCAAGTTTCATCACAATCGGTTCAGTAGCTTTTGCGTTTGTCAAAACGTACATCCATCCAAACTAACTTTCGCCTTTATAATATTAGTAGAACACTGTTGTAACTTGTGTTTTGCATTCGCTAATTTTTACTGTCCAAGTGTTTGAATTTATTCAGACTAACTCATGTCAGAAAATCAAAATCAAATTTTTGATCCAACACAGATATCGAGCTGTAGAACACTCGATCAACACTACATAATGCAAGAACTAGATCAATTATGTTCAGATTTTTTCTTTAGTATTAATATGCATTTTAACCTACAGCAACAAGATTAAATAGGAAGTCAATTTATTATAATAACCCATAATGAACATTAGTATAGGTTTCGATATTTAAGTATTGGTGTTCAACTTCCAACGCGATTTCATCTTTCATTGGTCAAATTAAGTGTATATTTCAATGTTATTCTATCCAAGGTCAACCCACTAATCAAAGCGAACGATTTAAATAACCACAAACTATTCGATTTCGTACGAAACGACTCTGTGTGTGTAAAAATATACACAAAGATATAATATATTAAACTAGCTGAACTGTATATCTCCTGTTCCCGTAGGATTTTAGGGTTAAAAATTATCATATGTCTTGCCTTGCCTTAAAAATTAATTGGTTTCTTTATTTTAGGTATTTCAACTTAGCTAGTAATAGTCTAAGTCTAAGTCTCATTTAAATGGGTTAAGTAATTTTTAAGATACGGGTAAATAAAAAAAAGTCGGTTTTACTTATTAGAAAAAAAATATTATTACTAAACGATTCCGTTAAAGGAGAACTTTTACATGGCCTAATCGCCTGGTAAGATCTTAAGTCGTGGACATCTTACGCTATTGTTAACTGCTCTTTTCGATTTCGATACAATAAGCATGTTATCAGATAGTAAGAACAGTATTAAACAATATTTACAAGCAAGTCGTGACTATTGTTTGGCTTATTGCGTATTACACGTTCCTAGTTCGGAGTGTATGTTAAAATTTACGTCTTGTAAGAGTGAGTCTTCATAGTACGTTGCGTTGCGTTGCGTTGCGTCGTTATCGTTGTCGTCGTTTAAATATACCGGGTGGTTTTCTATGCAATCTTGAAAAAAATAGGGCATATAAAGTAACCGGAGTGGAAGGTGGTGTTATAGATATAAATTAAAAAACTTTGCTCAAGAAAAAAATTTAGAAGAATTAAATATATACAACTGTACACTATACTTCGCGAGTAGTAATAGATTACTATTACTACTGAATACTTTATTTATTGTATGTATCTTAATTTTTTTGATATCAATATGAATGACTTAATGGAAATAAATAATTATGACGGATGGAATAATGTAGTGCTATATTAATAAATTTCATTTTGCTCATATATTTCCCTTAGCTTCCACTGCGCTTCCTTTACATCCCATTATTTTTTCAAGACTGCATAAATAGACGGCCGGTATATTCAACGATATGCCCAAATTATGTACTGCGTTGACGATCGCAACGTTTTAACGGATCGACGGACTATAAACGAAATGAGAAGGATGCACTGTACCGACGGACACTGATGCTTTTTATGATTGTTTCGTTTCAACGTTTTACGTCAATACTCCGCAGATGCGTTGCGACGACGCGAACCAACGCAACGCAGTAAAGGGGCCTCTCTCTTAGCTTAGCTTTGACCCGATACAATTGAACTTTTTGTACGCGTGATAAAATAAATATACAGCAAAAAATAGGGTTAATTATAAAAGGGCTTATAATGAACAGAATTATGAACGTTCATTAACAAGTCTTTTTCGTGAGTTGACTGTTTTTTGGATCAAAAGCTTTTTTTATCCGTAATATTATAAAGTGCTTCATAAAATTAGTAATTGTATAACTTGGAATGAGTTATTTAAATTACAATCGGACCAAAAATGGTTAGAAAAAAACATAAAAGTACATATTATATTAAGTTCATTAGAAATTTGCATTTCGTATGTCAAAAGTTATCTCTTAGAAAAAGCTTATATTGTATTACTAAAACAAAAAGGTAATGTACTGGGATTCCCAAACAACATTCCTAATAAGTCAATATCCGCCTTCAGTTTAAATCTTCTATACATCACTATATGGCCGTTTTTATCTGCTTTATTATATTGGCGCAAATAAATTGCTTCATTTCCACTAAATATACAAATTTACAGCTAATAAAACTATGTAAAAGATAAGAAATGTCATAAAACTGGCCAAGTGCGAGTGGGACTCGCAGGAAGTATTCCGTACCAGAGCTCTCCTTATTTTTGTATTTTTAGTATTTGTTATGATAGTGACAATTGAAAATACTAGTTTATGAAAGGTATAAAGTTTTTTGAGATACAGACAAATGATAGATAAATTTATAGACATGCAGTTATGGGCGGAGGTTTAGTAATAGGGTCCCATTATTGCCTCGATACGGAACCCTAAAAACCAAACATCAATTGAAATAATTAAAAATTGAGAATTTCATATACAAATAATGTAGAAGTGATGATTTCATTTACAATCTGTCTTAGGGAACGGGTTAAGTTTCATTAAAATCAGTCTGGTAGTTACGGCGATATGGGTAAATTAAGAAAATATAATTGTATACTTGTGTGAAGTAGTACATTCTATTTGTAGGGCCAATTATTATAAAGTTGATAACGTGCAAATCCGCCGATTTGCTAATAAAATTCAATAATTTGTTCCAGATCTATTAACGAGCAATGTAAAAGTGACACCGAAGCTCATTTCAAACCCCGGCATGTGTTACAAGCTATGACAGCGGAGAGTGGAGGCATGGATGGACCGTAGGATGCGCGTCTGCACGGCGCTTATATACTTCATGACTATTTTATTGCCAATCACTTCTTTCGTGCCTGGAACTGATGGTAAGCTGATCCATACTATTTATATACACGTCATAGTATAACAGATACGAATCGTTTTCATTGAGGGTTATAAACAACCAATCGGAACCAAGTTTTGATAGTTATGTTAACGCTATTATAGATACGCTTAAGAGTTACGCCTAGTAGGATCTTCTACTGTCCGTATATAAAACGACTCGTTTTATTTTATCACGGAATAGAAAAATTTTTCTATTCCGTGTATTTTATAGTAACTTTATACCCAAGCTATCAGTATTACTTCCCACCCCATCATTTACAACTTCCCGATAACAATGCTTGGGGCCTTGCGGCCGGACGGTTCTGTGAATGAATATATAATATTTATTAGCAATTGAAATTCGGTGCCTATAGAATATAGATTAATCAAACGAATCCTATGATCTAATCTGTCCAATATCCTATCTTTATATGAAATTTTGCCAAGTTTCGTTCAGTAGTTGCGGCATGATTGATTGTTGATAGTATTGATTAATTAATGAATTTATGAAATTTCTTATGATTTGGCCTGGCTGGATTTGGCCTCCCTTTTTCTTTGAAGGAATAATATCCACATCACAACCTCTTTATACGACTGTATTTATATTAATTTAAAAAAAAAATAGGTTTAGTCTGAGTTCCCAATTATTAAATTCAATTATTATTATCATAGTTGTGTATATTATGTCAATTAAATTATTATTATCTTTGCACTTTGCAATTAATTCAAAATTAAATGTCATTAAATAAGATAAGCGAAACATGTCAAAATATAGTCTTTATATAGTTATTAAATGTTAGTAATCTTTTATTCCCTAGTTTAGTAAAGTATCGAAATGTAGTTTCAAATGACTCTAGAAAAATCTAGAGTAGGTGTTCCAAAACTGTAGAAATGAAAATTGAAGCGGTAAGGCTAGTTCATTCGATTTTTCAGTCTTAAAATCCAATTTCAGAACAGGACTTACCCCGCTAACACGTCCAGAGGTAAAACACAAACTTGAATTAGTATGCTACAGACTATAAAAGGGAACACCGAGGCAACTGGGTGCCTAAAACCTGCCAGAATGAAATTTGTAGTGTCACAATTCCTTAATCACGCAATTCAAGTTTGTACAACATTTATACAACTTCCCGAGCATAATTCTGGAAGCCTAACGGCCGACCATTCCTGTCGTCTGGGCGAGCCTCCCTTTCCTAGCTATAATACTATAAACTAGTCCATTGTTTGTCATCACCGATACAGTTACAACAATATATTTGGAATTGCTAACCAATAATCAAGATAATGGATATCAAGGTCCGTGACCTCTTACTGGTATTTGAACTTTGCCCCCGTGCTTCGAAGGGCATGGAAAAATATAGCCTTTTGTTAAGATACCACCCATTAAGCCTTCGTGCTGTTTGAACATCTTTGATACCAATTAGCTACTTTAATTAATAACTAAATGTGAGTATATTGAATCTCCCTCAGTGGACTCTCCGTCTTAGCTAGCTAGAAACTGAATAAAACAACGAATTATTCAGTTTCTAGCTAGCTAAGACGGAGAGTCCACTGAGGGAGGGAGAAGATTTAAAAAAAGACAAGAGCAAAGATATAAATGTATTTATGGATTAGCAAAAATCAAACCAATATCGATTTTAAATTGAAGTGCTAACTTTATCAAATTTTTAATAATAATCTTATCAAATGTTTATTTGGTATATTTCCATTTAAATTACTTTTTCTATTTTATTGTTTTCTTAATAATAATAATTTATTTATTTATTTATTTTATTTATTTTATTTCTCATAGGTACCTTACAGCTAATTACACTTTTTTTAGATAATAACATGAATAATTAATAGGCTCCGAAAATGTTGAACAGATTTGAAAAATTCTTTTACTGTTGGAATCCAATGGGATTGTTTACATTTGGTATCACGGTTAACGAGTAGTTAACCGTTCCTTACATTATAGCTGATAAACATAGGCTTAGTTAGTATAGATTAACAACTATGTGAAGTCTTCTTTCTTTCAGGGCCGGTTTCGAGGCAGGATGCGTTGGAGGGAGGCAACACCACGCTCTTCTGCGACTCAACACCGAATACTAATAATGATGAATTGATGCTTCTAGTCTGGTACAAAGACAATGTACCTATTTATAGGTAATTACATATATTATTTTATTGCATTCTATTTTTTTTAAATTAAGGAGTGATATAAACTCAAGCAGACAACAGATCAAATTCTTATAAACTATGGACAAAGATCGCCCGATCGCCTATTTTCAGAACGAAACCTAAGAAAAACCTATTTTTCATTTTATTCTATAAATCATCTGAAACTGGTTTTTGTTCTAGCAAGGCTTTAGTAATAGGATCCCTCAATAATTCTTTTTTCTAAACCCTATTCTCGATTTATCGAACTAAAATAGTATCGGAAACTACCCGGCGTTTGTACTTTAATTAACTCGGGTGACTTGAAAATACCCGGGATCTCTGCAGAAAATTACTTGTTTAACAGAACCTCAACCTTACCAGATTTATTCCATTTATTCCGATGAATTCAATATTAAAAAGTGACTTGTTATAATTCCATTTTAAAAGTTTTATTTAAAGAGTTCTTCAAGTAGGACATTTATTATTAACTTTTAACCAACTCAAAAGCTATTTGTAATACTAACATTTTTTTCATTCTTGTATATACATTCTTTTTCATCTTAGTACATTGCTTAACTCTGACTTGAGAACAATGGGAATTTTTAATATATTTATGAAAATATCCAACTGTGAACCTTTGTCAAATTAAGCGTAGACTGACGTTCGCGTTGTTTTATTATATTTATGATTATGACATTCATGAGTATTTGTTTGCCGGAATCATAATATGTTTCACGTTAATAAATGAAATATTTTTAAGTGCCAGTCAAATATTTTAAAATTCTTCTTTCATACACTTGGTAAATAAAGTCTACACTGGCGTTATTTGGAATAAAACAGTACAAACACGCTTTTATGTGGTTTGTCAGTTTAATTCAAATTATAGCATATTATATAAAAGTAGAACAGTAGGCATTAACATAAACGAACACAGCCGCGTGTACGTAACGTAATTTTCTGTCCAATCACAGCGCGTTGCATTAGAACGCTACTTTCAGAAATTTGGAAGAATCACGGCGTATAACATAGTATGCCGTTAAAATATCAACGCTTACCATAACAATTTTTAAGTAGTGACTAAAGTCTGAATTTCAGTTTCGACGCGCGTATAGGCACCGAGTGGTCCAGTGCAACCTTCAACACCACCAATAGATTGAAGGCAGACGTGGGGCAGCAGCCGACCCAGCTGCTGATATCAGATCTCAGAGGAGACGACCAGGCCCTGTACCATTGTCGCGTGGACTTCTTGCAGGCCCCTACGAGAAATATTGGTGTTAATTTAACTGTTATAGGTAAGTTGACATTACTGGTAGAAATGTGAGTAGGTTGCTAATGTTAGATCTCAGGTAGAATGGCCAGGTTCTGTACCACTGTGGCTTGGATAACCCTTATAAATATAAGTATTCATTTAACTGTTATAAGTAAATTGCTGATACATGAGACAGAAGTCCAGAATTATTTTAGTCTGGAGTGACGGATGTGCAAAAACTGAAAGAAGACTCAACATTAAGATAATCTTAAGTGTGACTCCTACACTATCACTGTCACGGGTGGAGGGAGAAATAAAATTATTTAAGCATTTCTCAATGTTAAGCATCGATGGAGTATCTGGACGTCACTAATTCCTTTGGCAATAAAACTAAAAGTAGATGATATCAAAAGAGACAATGCGTAGCAATGTATCATTGTTTTTATAATATTTTTTATCTAAAATCTAAGGAGTAATATGGTTTAGGATCTATTATTTAACAATATTTATTTGGTAGGATAATAAATAAAGAAAACTTAACTTAAAATACCTATGTCGTTAGACACAGAAGGTTTCCCTGCTTACAGTAAATAACACGCACGTTGGTTACATGGTACTGCTTGGTTTAGCAAATTTCCACAATTTTCTTGTAACTTGGCCATCTTGGTGTAGAAATCTCGTCACTTTATATTAAAATAATTAAATTGTTATAATACTGTTTGCCACATATGTATAAAAAACGTATGGTCATTCGTTTTATGTCGAAAAAAAGAACAAATAAGCTAATGGCCTTGACAAGAATTCTTGAAACGTCAGTTGCAAATTCATTGGACCGAGAATGACGCCTTGAGGAACAACTGGCCGATTATTTTGGGGAACAGGGAACACAGATTTCAACGTTTCACTATTAGTTTTTATTGATTTAAACAATTTTTGTAATAATGTTCGAAACAAGTTTAAATTTGCGTGAAGTTAATAAATATTGTGATAAAATAGACAAAAAACTATCAACAAATCAAATCAAAGGGGTAATCAATATTTTTTATCTATGTTTATACAAAAATAGGACAGTATAGACATGCAAGCTATCTTTGAAACTACAAATAAGTGAAAAAGCTTTAATTAATGCAAACGAGTATAGATTAGGTACCTGCTCACAATAAGAAAGATACAAACACGATTTTTGGGTCATTAGCCTGTGACATTAAAAATAATGTTAATGATACCTGTGTAAAAGCGAGTAAGGTCATTATCCACACAAAAAAGAAGGTATTTATTTCACCGACGTATACATATTATTGTGTAAACAGATTGTCCAATAACCACCGATGTCCCTAAAATTAAACCTTTATCCCTAAATTAGTAACTTAAAATTTGGAAATATCTATTTCTTGCATAACTTTTAACATACCAAATCTACAACTTAAGGTCTAACATATAATTCTCAACAAATATTATAAATGTATGAGTAAATTTTGTATGTCTGTTAATTACGCTTTATCTATTCAACCAATCTTCTTGAAAAATTCCATGCATATAGTTGGGAATAAACCTATTATCCCAAAAAAAATATACTTTTAAGTGGGAAAAACATACGGGCGCGCTATTCCATATTCCTGAAGAAATGGGCTATCGGTTTCAAATACCTTTATTGTGAATTGCACTTTGTAACAACGGGTCGGTCTTGATTGCGCCAATCGGTCGACACTCGAAAGTTGCTGAGCTGGTACATAACGTTAGGAGAATAATAAAACTTGTAGGAATAATGTCAATTCCTATTTTATAGCTTATAAATTTTATTGGGATTTTTCTGACAAAGAAATCTTAGTAACAGCCCTGAGTCTGGAAGTTGGCGGTGTTGGATCACCCCCGTGCCTCGGAGACCACGTAAAGCCGTTGGTCCTGTGCCTGACCTCTCGCCGGTTGTGTCGGTCTGCCGTCCCATCGGGTAATGAGAGTAAAAGGAATAGAGAGTGCACCTGTATATCGCGCGGACACTTGTGCACTATAATATCTCCTGCGCAGCTGGCTAGTCTCTGTTGAGATTGGCCACCATAGCCGAAATCGGTCAGGGGAAAATAAAATAATATAAACATGCTGTATTATATATTATTTTAGTAATACTAGGAAATAGATAAAATATAAGTGTAGTAATCGTTCGGTACTCATCTTTCCACCGCATTTTGTACTAAACCCATACATACCACTCAGTCGTATCTACCATCGTCATTTTGTAGTGCAGACCACAATACAAAACTCTTTGTTCATGGGTATGAAGACCTTTTTCATTAAAAGGTTTCCCGCCTAAGCATTACCCGCTCATTACCCTTTTGCGGTGGAAACCCGGCTTAAGTCGGTACCGATGATTCGCAGAAATTTTTAGACGCCGTGTCCTAAATTCCGTCTAACATTTTTTTCGTATGACAAAAACGCGTATATGAGCACTAGAGTACAGCAACAACAATGTGCGACTGGTTACTCGCTGCAATCCCCTCTTTCCCGTACCATGGGGGTCGATGTCAAGAGAGATCAGCCAGCTACGCAAAAGATTTTATACTTCTGCAGTACATGCGGGAATACAGATGCACTCTTTTATATCAGGGTTTCAATTCCTCACCCGATGGGACAAAAGGCTGAAGTGCCTGAAGAGAAGTTAGGCGCAGGATCAACTGTTGTACATGATTTCCGATGTATAGTATTCTAGCGAGAAAGTACCGTCTTCAGGCTGCTAAGTTTACTACCAAGATTTTTTGTTAGAAAAATCCCAATTACATTTTTTTGCCCTTCCGGGAATTTAAACCTGAGATCTTCGATCAATAATTTAACACTAGCGAGTCAGTTTCCCTGGACTGATTACACGAATGCTGGCTGTGTATTACGGCTTTTAACGCCAGTTAGGTTCTAACCTTTAAGTACTGAAAATTTAGAATACGGAACAACATAACTTCTACTCTAAATTTGCGCATCTTTTACAAATTTCATTCTTCTTATTCTTACAAAACCTTCATAACTGAACCGGTAGAATATTGCCATAAATATGTCAAATGGCTATGGTTTTACATCAAATCTGCTATCGATAAGTACGCTGCTCTATCTATGAAGTCGATTTTACTGTTTATTTATGAGGAAAATTATATCGTTACTTCACTATTATTTTTATTAGAAATGCTTCTTAGATTAGTTTTTTTTATATGGTTTGTTATATGCATTAAATTGCATGTTTAATTGTTTGTTTTATTAATAAAAGTATGAATGAAGGAGATAAATAGCATAAACATTTATTTCTATACAAGAAAGATTAGTTTTTCCTTTTTACTAAAATTATCTATCGAATTAGGACATCCTGTGATGATAAATGATATATGTGATAAATAAATAAATAAATTTTTAGTGAGGGATTTACAGAAGTCTGATTTACATAAATATTTACCTTAGAATTCCAATTTTAGTTATTTATTCTATGTTTCTTAACTATTTTAAAAAAGCTTGCATAACTTGTGCTTTGATTGCAAATCCCGTATAAAATTAACATTTATGCAAATAACTAAGTGTCACTTATATCCTTTTGACACGATTATTATACATTCGTAAGCATTGAATGGGTATTTTTATGTTAAAATTTTAATAAAACGCTCGTAATCATTCAAAATCACAAAGGCCTATATTCAAATATATGTAGCGAAACTTCATTCCTTTTAGTCATAGATAATATTTATCTTTTATGTTTGTCTGTTATCTATGTTATTGAAGCCTATGTTTGAACAAATTTATGGTTTAATTTTTTTACAACTAACAATTGTAATTATATAATAGTTAATATGTTCATTTTTAAGTTTATTTAAACGCTTTTCTCCAAAATTACTGGATGGATCTGAAAAATTATTTCTGAAATCAACTTCATTCGGGCAGCTTGATGAGGATAGCTGCTAAGCATTATGTACACAGGTAATTCTGCGTGACTCAGTTAGTTAAATTATAACACCGATCATAATCCAGTATCATGAATTTATATTTCGATAGATCCCTAAATTTACACAATCATTTGCTTACCCATTAGAATTGAAACCTCAGCTTAATAAGGCTGGTAAAATTGTCAATCATTTATATATAATACTTTTTCCCTTTAAAAATTTAGAAATACAAATAGAAGAAAAACCCAATTTTACAATTCACTATTTAACTGCTTTATTTATAATCCAAATTATATATATATTTTATTTTATTTTATTTTTATTTTTCAAAAAATGGGACAAAAACAAACAGCTACATCATAAATATAACATACATAATTTTGTTCCAAATAATATTTATCAATGATGCAGCTCACAACGCTGTCCACGAATTAAAACTAAAAAGTAGAGTAGCAGTAATATAAATATCGTTAGGTGACTACGGGGATAAACAAACAAGATTTATTTGGCGAGCAGAGATTGGAGAATTATATTTTTGAATTTAGGAAATGAAAGTGAGAAAATGTCAATATTAGTAAAGTTATTATTAAAAGATTTCATCAAATGGTGAATTGGTGAGCGCAAACCAGTATTAGTGCGGCACACGCTAACTGCGAATGGACCGCGCATATGTGCTTGTCGTGTATTAGCTGCTCGGGGGACTGCATAATAAATCCTGTTGGTTAAATCCATACAATCATATTTATTTCTTACTATATTATAGAGGGTAATTGCTTCCATATATTTACGTCTACTGTTAAGTGATAATAGTTTATACTTACAAAGTAAATCACAATAAGATATGGTATAACCATAACATCTATAATGCATAGCACGTAAGAACTTACGCTGGACTGACTCAATCATACTGTCATACTTATTGTAAAAGGGGTTCCAGATGGGTACTGCGTATTCTAGTTGTGACCTAATAAGGGATTTGTACTGGCTAATGTAAGAAGCTGGTCTTTTGAAGTCGGCAGTCGACCTCATAACGAAACCGAACATTTGAAACGCTTTGTTTACTATTTTTTCTACGTGAGAATTTAACACAAGCTTAGAGTCCAACAGTATACCAAGGTCTTTCACACAGTTCGTATGTTGAAGGGGGATATTAGATAAGTTGTATGAAAAATTAATTACTTTTTTATTTTTAGTAAAATGTAAGTATAAGCATTTTGGGATACTTAAAAATAGTTTGTTAATATCACAGAAGTTGGATAGCCTGTTAAGGTCCTGTTGGAGCAGTATGCAGTCCTCCAAGGTATGAATAACTTTAAATACTTTAAGATCATCTGCATACAACAGGAAATCACAGTGTCTAAAACAACGTGCTATGTCATTAACAAAAATAATGAATAGAAGAGGGCCGAGGTTAGAGCCTTGGGGTACACCAGATGTCACTGATACCGTTCTTGAATAGTACCCATTAATGACCACTTTTTGACAGCGATTACTAATGTATGAAGCAAACCAGCGAAAAAGGCTTGCGTAAAAGTATCTGATGATCCACCTTGTCAAAAGCCTTCTTAAAATCTGTATAAACAGCATCAACTTGAAGACGACTGTCAACACTGTTAAACAAGTATGTAGAAAAATGTAATAAGTTCGTTAAAGTAGAACGATTTTTGACGAAGCCGTGTTGTTGTTTGATAATAACATTGTGTAATAAGGGATATACTTCGTCGTGAACAAGTCTTTCAAGGAGCTTCGACAAGGTGGACAATATTGAGATAGGACGATATTGCTCCACGTCACTCTTAGATCCGTTTTTATGCACCGGAGTAATGTTAGCGCATTTCCAGGCAGAAGGCATGACGCCTTCGGAGATACATTTGTTAAATATGATAAATATATAGGTCAGGAAAAATTAAGGACTCTCAAAGGAAACTAATAACATCAATATACAACACATATCTTAACGGACAACAAATACCACACGCCAACACAGCGAAATACCTTGGTATGACGCTTGACGCTAAGCTACGCTGGAAGGCTCACGTCAAGAAGAAGAGAGAAGAATTAGGCTTGCGCTATAAGAACTTGTATTGGCTCCTCGGAAGATACTCCCAGCTGTCAACGCACAATAAGTTACTTATATATAAACAAGTCCTAATGCCAGTATGGACTTATGGTATCCAGCTGTGGGGCTGTACCAAAAAAAGCAACATCCTCATAATACAGCGCTTCCAGAATAAAGTACTCAGAGACATTGTAAATGCTCCGTGGTACATACGCAATGATGACCTTCACCGGGACTTGAAAATGGACATCATAGATAAAGTTATTCAAAAGTATGCAGAAGCTCACCAACATCGACTTCACCATCACGTTAATGTCGAGGCTATCCAGTTCCTCGACACAACGGACCTAGTGAGAAGACTGAAAAGGACCAAACCCTATGAATTAGTGTAGTGTAGTGATAAATAAAAATAGTGATAGTGATCTATTTCCCCAAAGCACGTGAACAGAGTGACTTCCCCTTAACAGACACTAAGTAAGTGACAGTGGACACTATCTTAGAATAAGTTAATTAGAAATTTAGGTTAGATAAAAATTACTTATTAGTCTTGTAGGCTAGATTGTAATTAGCTTAAGGTACTATCTTTAGACTTAGAACCTTAATTTAAAAATATATATATATATACAACACACTCGCGAGACTTGGGGCATTGTGGGTGCTTATGGGCGGCGATGATCACTAACCATCAGGTGACCCGCCAATTCTTGCCCATTATCATATAAAAGAACGTTCATATATATATGAACGATATGTGCGCTAAATAAAATGAACACAAGTGGATAAAAATAATTTAAATCGTATGAATCAATATATTTTTCACCTATTAAAATCCACCTATCAAATTTTGACCTCAGATAATCTAAATTAAGATTTGGACATCATACACAAATCATCATATAAATTAAAACTTGTTTTTACTTACGATATATTGCGTAAACGTAAATAAAAAGAAACAATTAAAAGTTCAATAAAGATAAATGTATTTTCTTGTCCATTAAGATTCCGATGACTCTCGTATTTCAGAAGGAAACGGTTTTAACCGATCGATAAAACTTACGCAGCACTTTCTTACATTCTTCATGAAATTATAACCACTTAATGGTAATTATTAAGTTTTGCTTTTATAACATACTCATGCAAACAATTTCATATTTTTATTTATTTGACATAGACGCCTTTTTGATTTACTTTTTTATATTTAAGTAAAAAAAGTCGGTGATGAGCTTTATGATACATGCTGGATATTTTTAAAGTCCTCCAATGTGGATCGGTCAGTGTAGTTAATATAAAAAGTGCTAAGGGGTAATAAAATATAAATAAAATCAATTTTGCGCTCAACAGTAGTATTCAAAAAAGAAGTACATAATTTATAAGTTGATATTTAAAAAATAACTTCTGATTTTTTAAGACATATTCATGTAAAGATACTAGGGAGATCAGAAAATTCCTCACATATTTGGTCTAAGACAAAATACCCAAGTAATAACAATAGTTCAGAATCTAGTGTAATAGGCTTTTGATTGGAAGTTCTAACATTCTAGGAATTCTATGATTACATACTCGTTAAATAAACAACAGTGTATACAACCATTAAATGTAAATAAAACTCAATTTAAATGTGATTATATACATAAAACTTTATTAGGTTTTTTGATTAGGATTAGATTTATTGTATTAATTACTAGCTGATCTCGTAGGATAATGTTATATTAAAGTTAACGCCATCCAGTGAAAATGCATTTGACTAATGGTGCAAGAATTTTCGCGATCGTTCCAGTAGTTTTCATGTGAAACATTACAAACATATTTAAGAAAACACACATGATTCCTCTGTATAATATAAGCAATTTTTAAAGAAAAAAGCAAGTGTCGGTCGATTTACGCCAAAAATACAACATTTATAAATCCTCTTATAAATTTTTCTGTATATTTTATCTTAAGAAAGGGGATATTGTAATAAGATTCGGCTTAGTTACTTAAAACCCCAAGAGGCAGCGTTAGGTAAAGGTCTAAAAAGATTATTATCAAACCAATCCTACTATCCTTATATTATAAATCTGAAATTTGGATGTTTGTAGGTTGATGTGTCAATCATCCTGCCATTACTGAACACATTTTGATGAAATTACATTTTAGCTGATTAGGCAATATGATACCTTTAATTGATCTGTAGTTCCTGAAATTAATGCAAGCGCAACCGTCGGCAGAACTTACTACAGAATACATTCGGCAATAAATTGACAAATACAATGACCAAGGCGTGAAGCAGAACGAAGTGGTTTCCATTTCCTCTCGACATACAAGTCAGACAGGCTGTTGCACGCACAGCATACCTAGTTTTGTGATAAACGCTCTATACCTGCATTGCTATATAGAAAACCCTAAATGCAGAGTCTCATACAAAAGTAACGCTCGAAACTGTCGCTAATCATTCACTCAATTATACATGCATAGTCATAGTAATGCTATCATTGAATTACTTGCAAAATTCAACCTTATTTGAACTGTTTAAAGTTGTTTTTTCATCGTTTTCAATGTTCTTACACTTACAAATTGGGTATTGAAAAATATTTTTATATATCAATGGCTTTACGTTGTGATTTTGTAATCTCTACAGTTCACTAAAATCTATACTTTATATAATTTTGCGTACGTACCCGTGGTCGAACGTTTAATACAATCTAAACTTCCCGATCTCAAAGCTTATAATAACAATAAAAAATCAATGTTATCAAGAACACGACAAAAATATAATGGAACGCAACGAAAAACATCTCAAATAATGGAATATATTTTGAATAGCTTTAATAAACATCTGTATATTTTCAATTCGTTTCCGTCCACCCACCCGGCTTTGTGATTATTTTTAATGACATGGTAAAATAAATATAAATTGCGTTTACTAGAGTGCTGTAATAGACGAATTATCGTTTATTATGACAGAATAAACGTGTTGTAAATTTAGATTATTATTCTGTATTTTAACGCAGACTTTGTTTAATATTAAGAACTGGTTTGATAAAAAAAAAATAAAAATGATGTTTGTATTTTATGAATATCTTTTGAAGAAATGTATCTATGGCTTAAATGTGTTTACCAAGGAGAAGGAACCATTTTTAGTCGACATTTAAAAAAGGAAGAGTTGTCAATTCGACCATATTTTGATGATGTACGTTACCGCGTTTTTCCGCCATTTACGGACCGATTTGGATTTTTTTTTTGCATTCGAAAGAATAGAGCGTAAATTGAGAATACGTAAAAGTACCAATGTTGAATGGATTTCGAAAATAAAATATAAGTTACTAGCGACGCGCCCCGACTTCACACGGGTGCAATGCTTATACTAAATACACTACGGAAAAACTGTGAACGTCGTATATAAAATTAGTACTTTATTTTACTAAGGGTATATCTCGTAGGGTTTAGCCTGCGTTTACAATGTAAGCGGAAAAAAAGATAATTAACGACATCACAATAAAAACCTTAAAAATAACATGGTATGATACTACTTCATAATTATTATCTGTGAGGGGTGGTAACATCACCAGTACGACTCTATTTATTCATTATTTTTTTTTATGTAACAGCGGGCAAGCGAAGCATGGGGTTCACCTGATGTTAAGTGATTGACCGCACCCCATGGACATCCACAACAGCAAACTGTCGCAGATGCCTTGCCCGCTTGAAGGAAGGGGAAAGTATAGAGAGGGACCCAATGATGGGAAGTTAGGAGAGGAGTAGAAAAGGTTCTAAGAAATATTTTCCACATTAAACTGTATACATACAAAAACTTATTAAAACTAAGATGGCGTGTTGAATAGTTATTCTCGACGACACTTCAACGATTTTTTCAATTAAAAGACCTTTACTTTTTCACCTTTTATGTTACTATTTCTTTCACGTTACTGCGTCACAATCTCGGACCGCGGTAATATTTTCAAAGGGACTTCAAAATAGATGATTAAAGTCGCTAAAATGGATTTTAATTTTTAAAGTTTTCTTTTATTTGTTTCAGTGTTACCAAGCCAGCCGTTTTTTCTGGATGAATTAGGGAACAAAGTTGAGAACAAAATTGGGCCTTACCATGAAGGCGACACGTTAGTTCTAAGCTGTCTTGTTATTGGAGGTAAGGGTTTTTAGTTACAAAAGATTAAATCAAACGTGAAATTATTCCATGAGATTAAATATACTATCAAAGAAACGTTTTAGCTTCTATTAAGTGAATTCTTATATACATTTTGTTATGATTATTTATCAACAAAAACATGGAAGGGAAAAATGTGTTTTGAAAACATTTTCCATTAAAATTGTGGTTAATATTTTTTCTCTATTCAGGGAGACCACCACCACGAATTAGCTGGTATTCCGGCGAGGACCTAGTGGATGCTTCAGACGGCATAAGCGACATCCCAGGAGTGAGGGAAAATGAACTCTATCTCCCTCTAACAAGGGATAATGCTCAGTCACTGTCTTGCAGGGCCAGCAATACCCACCTTACCCCGCCAGTAATAACGGCACTAAAAATAGAATTGTATTGTGAGTACAAATTATAAAATGATAAAGATTCTTATTCTGCTTATGCCTGCTTCGAGTTAAATTCTTATAAAATCCCATCCTACATAATGCAGCTAATAGCCTATCAATATTTTATCAAAATCCGTCCAGTTGTTGAGGCTTGACAAACTGTCACATTTCTAATACAAGAAGGAAGTAGGAAGTGGGATGACTTCTGGACAGGTAATTTTTGTACATACAATTTCGTATTCATTAAAAAAAAATGTAAAACAGTCCGAAGTTCAGCGCGGATATTTTGTAAATACAAAAGTTACGTATCCCTATTTTGTATATTATTCAGGATTATTCGTGGAACATAAATTAATTCGCGGGACAATAAATATAATTGCCATCATTCATAACATCTTTTCATCCACCAAAATGAATTAAATATATTTTCCATTATAACATTTGAAAGGTGCCAGTCTCTACTCTCTCTCTTTTTACTCTCTCTAAAATAAATTAATTTAATCTCTCTCTGTATTGAAATTACACAATACATTTTATATAAATAATCCTTATAAATTTTCAGTATCTGCGTACAATGTGTCCATACATTGGGTCCGAGGGACGTATGGAGACGTGTTGCAGGCAGGCAAACCCGCCGTGGCGCGTTGTATAGCGCACGGCTCTTACCCCCCTCCAGATGTGCTATGGTGGTTAGACCACAAACACCTCACACAGCATAGCAATCAGGTCAGTAGCACTGGGTCTGAGGTAGTTATAGGCGGGCAAAAAGGTACGAATACATATTCCATTCATGCATACCCAAATTACCCGTCTTATCAGTGAGTATGCTGATCAATTGCTAGGTTATCCTCGAAAGGGATATTGAGTAGTGATCAGATACCCATTACAAAGTATTTATTTCTTGCCGGTTCTTCGCGGTAGAGACAGCCTTCGGAATCGGTGGTAAATAAAAAAATATTAATTATAAATGTATATAACGTTCTAAAAGCACCTCGAAAGAGGTCAATTTGGAAAATAAACGTTTTGACTTTAACCTTGACTTCAAATTCTCCGCTACCAACAGAAATTTTGTTTTGAAACGCAAGTGACTCATATTGTAATGTTCAGCTTATAAATGTATATATACGTTGTGACAAAAACTTAACTACGGTTAAATATAACAACAACAAAAAAGTACGAACGTAAATGAAAAACACTTTGTCACGATGAATTTCTAACCGTATATCAATAACTCAAAATATGTTTCCTTCCAGAGCCTCAACAATTCCTCCCATACGGCAATATCATATTTGGAATTAACGCCATCTGTTGTGGATAACGGTGCAACTCTAGCGTGCATAGCAACCAACACCGTGATGGCGCCGGGCAGGGACTCCAAAGCCGATGTTGTCGTACTCAATGTTACCTGTGAGTATCGCGACGTTACGGTAGGTGTCTCATTTCATATAATCTCTAATACCCAGTTCCTATAAGAATAAAAAGAGTTGATTTAATTACGGACAGTAGAATTGGCGTGAGTCTAATGCGTGTCCATTATAATTCCACCTGATCCGGCCGGATTGAAGGTTGTATCGAATTGCAATCCCTAATTTCAGTATATTATATGTACAAAAATATCCATTTAAATGTATACTAATTATACAAACAATTATGACGGATCCTTTTGATACTTTTGCCACATTTAGCAAACACTAACCACAATGTGACATATTATTGAATCAAATTAATTTTTTTTTTTAACAAAACTGAGAAAAAAAGTATTTGTAAGGTCTATTTTGATCATAAACGATAAACGATGAAATTTTATGTTACAGATAGTCCAATAGTAGAAATAATAAAGGAAGGAGATGGAAGACTGAACGAGGTCTTGGAACTGGACCCGTTGCATTTAGTATGTGATACGAAAGCAAACCCACCCGTTGAAAACTATACTTGGTACTTTAATGTAAGTAACTTATATAACTCTGTTAATATATACATCTGTTAATATACACAAAAAAGAAAAAATAATAATAATAATAAAAAAAAATAAATAAAATAATAATAATTAAAAAAAAAAATAGTTTAGAGTCTGTCAAACAGTCACTGTAGCCGATTACGGCCAGGGAATCATCATCATCAGTTTCACACTCAACTAGAAGCTGTTTAAAATTCGAATCATATTTTGAAAGTTTTGTAGCATACGACATTATCATCACTAACGGCCGTTTTCAATAATGTATCATAGATTATGAATAGATTGTAATCTCAGATTATATGACATAAGATTGACAAAAGTCATAACAAAAGCTATCCATCGACAGCATATTGAAATCAAAGTAAATGCAAATAGATAGATTTGCGTGACTTTAGTAAGCAAAACAAGGGATAGCTAGAATATTTAAAACGGCCGTAAATAGATAGGTATAGTCTTGTAGGATACAAAGCTGATTCTGATTGAGTAACGTAAACACATTAGGACATCATCACATACATGGATACTGTGTGAATTTTCCAAGTGGACTCTCAGCGCCAAATCCTAAACTATGAGGAACATCAAATAATGCTTAACCTTCTTTCCGATTCTTTTCTCGAGATCTATTTTGACAATAATAACAGCATCATTAAAAAATTGATAAACTGTACTAGAATTCGACCGCGTAAAATTTACAAAAAATAAACATATAATAGCACCCATAAATAGTACTTCTAATTAGAAGAACTTTTTTCAATGTTATGTCATAGACTAAAGTTAAGGATCTTTTTATAGGATATAGAAATCACTCCCAACAGTATTTGGGGAAGCGATACTT
This sequence comes from Phoebis sennae, assembly GCA_001586405.1. Lineage (NCBI taxonomy): Eukaryota > Metazoa > Arthropoda > Insecta > Lepidoptera > Pieridae > Phoebis > Phoebis sennae. The sequence goes on from LQNK01002075.1 coordinate 113,384, forward strand.
ACGAACGAGCTTTGATCATCGAAGAAGCCGACAGAAAACATGCTGGGAGGTACTCGTGTTCCGCCAGTAATAACGTCGGTGAAACTAGATCAGAATTCATCAGTATTATTGTATATTGTAAGTGAGAAAATTATTATGAAAATTTCTTTTCACATAGACCGGCTTGTTTAGCATCGTGTTACGAATTTTCATAATGCGTTTATGCGTATTATTAACGATAAAGAAAGAATTGTTAACCATTAATTTGTAAATTTTACAGAAATTCGAAGGCACTAATCACCTCTAATTTAAAGTTATAATACAGAAATTAACAACAATAGAGCAATGCAATGTAATACCAACATACGCCATTTTATACCTACAGAGTGAAATTACGGCAGTGATAATAATTCTATTACAAGTTATATTACATCATCTACATTTTGGACACTAAAACCAATCTAGAATATCTTTAGTTCCCATTGATTCCATCACGTACCTATCTTAATCATATTTATGTTCGTAACTGTATTTAATCAGTACAATCTTTGCAATTTCAGATCCACCGGAGTGTATAAACTCAGGCATTACACTAGTTAAGGAAACATTAAAGTGCAACGTGCGAGGTTTACCAGACCCTGACACGTATTTCTGGCACATCCAGCCCGCTAACGAAGAAATACAGCATCTCACGACCGGTTCCCCAATTCTTCCCCTGAGCCAAATCACGGGGACTCTATCAAACACAATAGACGCTAGTTGTGAAGCGGGGAACGGAATCTCATCTCAAGAAAGGCCTTGTAAGAAAGTATTCACGTTGGACCAGTTGAGGCCTCCACAACCTCAGCAATGTGATTTGGCGTATGAATATGAAGAGTTTCAGATGCGATGCGTTCCAGGTGATTATTTATTGTCTCTACTAAAAAAGATTGTTTTATTCTTCCTAAGATTAAATTTTTCCAAGATTTTTATTCAGTAAACACCAATCATAGGTTAGTCTTTAACATGAAAAATATGATCCTTTTGAGCCTTGAGAACGGTTGTGATAATTTTATTTATATTGTCCGTTTCGGTAACTTTTTATCTCAATTCAGGGAAACAAAGTTTTGAGTACGCACTAGTTAAGAGAAAAGAAGAAGAAGAATGAGAAAATTAATATAGCAATGAATCAATGAATAAATTTTAATTTCAGTTGAGAACGCGACGTATTATGAAGTTTCTGTTTGGCGCATGTCTACATCTAACGCTTCATTATTTCTCGAGCGGCGAGGCGCAATGGGTTTCGGAGTCAGCCAAGCCCTGGCCCAGGGCGGAGGAGTACCCTGGCTGGTGAGGGGACCTCTAGGGACCCTGAAGATTGGAGACGAAGCTGGTGCATCAGCGTGTAATAGATATGGCTGCTCTAGAGCTTTGCTTTTACGACCCACAGAGAATTTGTTACATGCTGCGGGAGCGCCATGGTATAAATGTAAGTGTATTTTTAAATATTACGGTTTCATATATAACTATAAAACGGAGAAAAATCCCATGACGATAAAAAATAAAAAAAAAATTGAGAAAAGGAT
>LQNK01002075.1:117999-128214 GCA_001586405.1 Phoebis sennae
TGCTTGTTGTCCATGCCAAATCTAAGGTCATCAGTTATTTTAGTAAGAGCAGAAGTCGTACCATGGCCAGGACGGAAGCCGGATTGGAGGGGGACATAATTATATATACTTTGTGACAAAAACTTAACTACGGTTAAATATAACAACAACAAAAAAGTACGAACGTAAATGAAAAACACTTTGTCACGATTAATTTCCAACCGTATATCAATAACCCAAAATATATTTCCTTCCAGAGCCTCAACAATTCCTCTCAAACGGCAATATCATATTTAGAGTTAACGCCATCTGTTGTGGATAACGGTGCAACTCTAGCGTGCATAGCAACCAATACCGTGATGGCGCCGGGCAGGGACTCCAAAGCCGATGTCGTTGTACTCAATGTTACCTGTGAGTATCGCGATGTTGCAATAGATGTCTCGCTTCTAATAATCTTTTATTTTAAAATAACTACGACTCACTAACACCCGTAGTCACAAACAATACTTGTGTAAGTAAAGTACATTATTTTCTTTATAAGCCAACCAAGAGCATATAAGATAAATAGGCTGATGATTGGAGATAAATTGATTACTAATTATATAAATACATTTTTCACTGATGTTTTTAACTAGCACAAACAATCAAAACTTATACTTTTAATTTTTTTGCCTCATTTCGCACACTATACCCACAATGTGACATATTAATTATTGAATCAAATCCTACTACTATTATAAAGGCGAAAGTTTGTAAGTATGGATGTATGGATGTTTGTTACTCTTTCACGCAAAAACTACTGAACCGATTATGATGAAACTTGGTACCCATATAGATAAGGGTTCAGAATAACATATAGGCTACTTTTAATCCCGGAGTTGACATTTAATCAGAAGTTACGCGGGTGAAACCGCGGGGTACAGCTAGTATATAATAATTTTTAACAAAAACATTTTTAAGGTCGATTCTGATCATAAACAATAAACGATGAAATTTTATGTTACAGATAGTCCAATAGTAGAAATAATAAAGGAAGGAGATGGAAGACTGAACGAGGTCATGGAACTGGACCCGTTGCATTTAATATGTGATACGAAAGCAAACCCACCCGTTGAAAACTATACTTGGTACTTTAATGTAAGTAACTTATATAACTCTGTTAATAAATATATAGTTTCGCACTCGACTAGAAGCTTTTGAAAATTCGAATCATATTTTTAAAGTTTTGTTCGACATTATCATCACTAACGGCCGTTTTCAATAATGTATCATAGATTATGAATAGATTGTAATCTCAGATTATATGACGTAAGATTGACAAAAGTCATAGCAAGGACTATCCGTCGACAGCATATTGAAATCAAAGTAGTGCAAATAAATAGATTTGTATGACTTTAGTAAGCAAAACAAGGCATGGATAGAATATTGAAAACGGACACATTAGGACATCATCACATACATCTATACTGAGAGAATTTTCCAAGTGGGCTCTCAGCGCCAAACCCTCAAGTATAAAGAACATCAAATAATACTTAACCCTTTTTTCCGATTCTCCTCTCGTGATCCATTTTGATGACAATAAAAACAGCATCATTAAAAATTTGATAAACTGTACTAGAATTCGACCGCAAATTTACAAAAAATAAACATAATTGCACCCATAAATAGTACTTCTAATTAGAAGAACTTTTTGCCATGTTATGTCATAGACTAAAGTTGAGGATCTTTTTACAGGATATAGAAATCACTCCCAACAGTATTTGGGGGAGCGATACTTACGAACGAGCTCTGATCATCGAAGAAGCTGATAGAAAACATGCTGGGAGGTACTCGTGCTCCGCCAGTAACAACGTCGGCGAAACTAGATCAGAATTCATCAGTATTATTGTATATTGTAAGTGACAAAATTATTATCAAAATTTCTTTTCACATAGATCACCGGTTTTTTTAGCATCGTGTTGCGAATTTCCATATTGCTTTTATGCATATTATTAATGAGAAAGAATGAATTGTTAACCATTAATTTGTAAATTTTACAGAAATTCAAAGGCACTAATCACCTCTAATTTAAAGTTATAATACAGAAATGAACAACAATAGAGCAATGCAATGTAATACCAACATACGCCATTTTATACCTACACAGTGAAATTACGGCAGTCACAATAATGCTATTACAAGTTATATTACATCATCTTCATTTTGGATACTAAAACCAATCTAGAATACCTTTAGTTCCCATTGATTCCATCACGCACCTATTTTAATCATATTTATGTTCGTAACTGTATTTAATCTTTGTCATTTCAGATCCACCGGAGTGTATAAACTCAGGCATTACACTAGTTAAGGAAACATTAAAGTGTAACGTGCGAGGTTTACCAGACCCTGACACGTATTTCTGGCATATCCAGCCCGCTAACGAAGAAATACAGCATCTCACGACCGGTTCTCCAATCCTTCCTTTGAGCCAAATCACTGGCACTCTATCAAACACAATAGACGCTAGCTGTGAAGCGGGCAACGGAATCTCATCTCAAGAAAGGCCTTGTAAGAAAGTATTCACTTTGGACCAGTTGAGGCCTCCACAACCTCAGCAATGCGATCTGGCGTATGAATATGAGGAGTTTCAAATGCGATGCGTTCCAGGTGATTATTTATTGACCCTAATAAAAAAGATTATTTTATTCTTCCTAAGGTTAAATTTTTCCAAGAATTTTATTCAGTAAATACCAATCATAGGTTAGTCTTTAACATGAAAAATATCCTTATGAGTCTTGAGAACGATTGTGATTATTTTATTTCAATTCAGGGATACAAAGTTTTCGGTACGCACTAGTTATTTGAGAAAATTAATATAGCACTGAATTAATTAATGAATTTTAATTTCAGTCGAGAACGCGACGTATTATGAAGTCTCTGTTTGGCGGATGTCTACATCCAACGCTTCTTTATTTCTCGAGCGGCGAGGCGCAATGGGTTTCGGAGTCAGCCAAGCGCTGGCCCAGGGCGGAGGAGTACCCTGGCTGGTGAGGGGACCTCTAGGGACCCTGAAAATCGGAGACGAAGCTGGTGCATCAGCGTGTAATAGATATGGCTGTTCTAGAGCTTTGCTCTTACGACCTACAGAGAATTTGTTACATGCTGCGGGAGCGCCATGGTATAAATGTAAGTGTATTTTTAAATATTACGGTTTCATATATAACTATAAAACGGAGAAAAATCCCATGACGATAAAAAATAAAAAAATAATGATAAAAGGATTTTGAAAAATTAATTTTAAAACCTCCGACTTATATCATTTTTATGACTAAAAAAGAACACCCCACAGGGACTGCCTGGCGATTTGTTACCGAACTTGCATTAATCAAATCAAAATCCTTCACTTAAAGCCAACTTCCAATCATTGAAGCTTTCAGAAGTAATAATCACATGCCTAATAGAAAAAAAATACTTAATAGAAAAAAAGAAAAATATATTTATTCACTAGAGACAATCAAATATCACAAACTTATAAACCTCAAGACTTTTTTGTTTATATTCCACAAATAAAATATCAATGACTTTATTTCAGTTCTCATGGACAGAGACGTGGGTATCTCCCTCGGCGCGGTGGTGCTGGTGGTAGTGTTTATAACATCAACAGCACTTCTGGTTCGCCTGGTACGTCGCTCGCGGAGGAAGCCCCCCGCGCCCGTCATCCAGGTGCTGCAGCTGGATGACGTTGCCAGAGACTACTTGGATACGATAGGAGGTAGGTAAGCATTGCTTTACTTGCAATTATAATATGCCTGACGTACTTATGGTCTTAGAGAAGGCGGGACGTCAAAGTATAACAGATAGTTTTTATTAAGGAGGTTATAATCAATGGGAACCAAGTTTAGTTATGTTAACGCCACGTTTATTATAGACGTTTTATACTTACGTCGAAGGATATTGTACTGTCCGTAAGTAAAACCAGCAACAAAAAACGTCTCGCCAGTTTTAGACGAAGCAGACATTAATATTACAGGACAAGAAAGTTATATAAGGTAGATAGTTAGTGTAAGGTTATTTGGCCTAGCCTATCTAACTAACCTTAAATATTTTGCACGACATTCAGAAAATATTATATGTATATTTAAACACGTAAAAATAATGACAAGGTTCTATAAGGCTTTATAAAAATAATATAATATCCTTAGTCAACATGACCTCTTCACGTTACAGCTGGCCGTAAGCGCGGGAATCAACTTACACGGCCTTGACAAAGCCTTATAGACGCATGTTTTTTGTTTAGAAATGTCTCATAAAAATAATTAAAGCTAGCTTGTATTAACCTATATTCTTACACGCCATTTTTCTATGGAGTATGCTAATTATGGTGTAAGCTAGACCCAAGCAATGCCCGACTTATTCAAATTTAAATTTGTATATTTTTTCAGAACATAAAGTCCGCGCATCATGCAGCTTACGGTCCTGCAGCAGTGGATACTCCGACGGTTCAGCGGAGTCCGCGCCGACCGTGGACCGGCGTAGGAAACCGCGCGCCATCTGGGAATTCGATCCCCCACCCCCTGACGTGACTCTGACGCTCCATAGAGAGAGCGCTGTGTAAATACAAATGTTATAATCTATTTATAATAATAAATCGTTGAACTGCCGATGTCTGTTTTATTAAACCTGTTGCTAATGTTACTGGGTTAAAAAAACTAAGCTAACGAAGGTCGAGTGTGACGATATGCTTACGTAAGAATTATGGATTTCACATTCCAAAGAGCTAATCATTGTTTGTCCTATTACTGAGACGTCACTGCTCGATGCAGGCACAAATAGTTAATTTTAGACAATTATTATTTGTTTGGCATTAGTTTTATCAAGGCGCATATAAAGATAGTCTTGTATGTATAAGCACACTTTATTAGGGTTCAATAAATACCCCAAAAACACAAAAGACTTAGGCAAGTCAATCTTATATGTGTTGGGATACGTGTCTCAAATGGATGACTATGTGTATAATAATGGTATGTATAAGCACACTATGTTAGGGTTCACAAAAGAGATAGGCAAAGGCGTGTCTTAAATGGATGACATTCGCGCTTAGACTTTTCCACAGTGAACCGAAACTTTGTGTCGGTGTTCTGCGTTTTTATAAATTGTATACTCGCGCATTAAATCACATCATATCTGTACTCATCTAATTTCTACCTAAGCCATAGTACCACGCCCATCCCTCTGAGTAACACAATTTATAACGTGTGATTGACAAGTCACACGTTAGTAACAAATAGACATAAGATTTTTTTAAAGAATATGTATAACTTTAAAATTTTCAAAATGTCGGGTGGGTTAATATAAACAAAAATTTTGTTATATTATTTTACTAAGTTAATAGACGTATTAACTTCCATCCTCAATCCATTAAAATACTTTGAGAAATCAATATCACACGGTTCCATGGTTTTGCAACGGTATTTAAAAGATTCTCTTGATATTTTTTACATCCGGCTTCGGATCCACGAGTTGAACGAACTGACCCTGGTGAAGCCAGCTGGCATTCCATGCTCACAGCCTCTAGCCGCTACAAAGGATGAGATACCAATCTGAAAGAACCAATACCAATTTTAATAACACGTTTACAGCTTTACACATATATGCCAATGATATTAAGCCAAGGGAACAATTCCTAATCTCAGGACCTACTTTTCCGATTTGAAAATGTATTTTCGTGTGGGGTGGATCAAGGAAGATTAGATAACATTATGTTACTAGTTGATCATTTTTTATGTTTAAGGCAAGTTTACTTGCCAGATTGAGAATTTTTTTCGTCTCCACCGGGTATCGAACCCAGAACCACTATACCAATTAGATGGCCCAATTATGAAATAGATAAATGCAAATAAGGCGTACCCTTATTTGCATTTATCTATTTCATATTTAACGAGACCAGATATAGAGTCGAGTCCGGACCGGACCATTGTAATGCTTTTACCTATGCCAATGTTTTGTCTATTTCATAATTGGGCCGCCTAGTTGGTAAAGTGGGTCTGGGTTCGATCCCCGGTGGAGAATCTGTATCTTGAAGGTTAGCAACACCGCCACTTATTTTTGTATTTATATGAGGATAGAAACTAAAAAGATAAAAAGACAAGACTTTTCATTTTAATAGATATAAGACTGATTTACCATCGCAGAGCATAATCTACTGAGGTTTTTTACCACGTAGATATCCGCTATGGATTATTTGAATATTAATTTTAACATAAATCCTAATTTTTACCATACTTACTAAAATTTCAAATAACATTGTTAAGTTCAAAGAGGAACAAAATGAGTACGGGGGTCACAAAGATATAATGGCATCAAATAGACGAGCTTAATATAAATGTCCTAGTGTGGTATCAAATGAAAGGTCTTGCTTTATAAATAACAATACATAGACCGAAACGAGCTACTGGATAGGAAGTACTTACTAAAACAGACTGTGATGCTGAACCAATAGCAAGAGGACCACCAGAGTCACCGCTGCAAATGCTACCTCCAACCCCGCTGGTGCAGATTGTGGAGTCGATGATAGCTGGGCTATTTAATAAACTCCTACACTCAACGTTCGTTATTACGCGAAGCGGCACGTAATTTATAAAAGCGTCGAAAGTGATTGCACTTGCTGGAAATAGAATTATGAATATTTAGGTACCATTTTTTTAAATTAATATTATTAAAATTTGTTTATATGAAGAGGGGCAAAAATAAATCATGGATAGGACAACGCTTTTAGGTTCCAAATTTAGCTTTTGTAGTATGGAAACTATATAAATGATGGACATACTTAAACAATACATGTTAAACCCTAACTGTAGAAAATGAAAATGTTGATCACATGATCATGCTTAGGGATCAAACCGATATCCACTAGCGCATATACACTGTGATATCCACTGCACCTATGTAAGCGACGGCGCCTGAAGTTTCCACCATTGATTTAAATTATAAATACACGTTTCTTAACCTCAGGTCGCGACCTAAATGTGGGTCGCGGGGTGTTTTGAGATGGGTCGCGTAATTTTGAAAAACTTGAAAAATAATTTTAAATATTGGCGCGAGCACTAACTTTTCACGTGTCAGCGCGAGCACCTAAGACTTAATAATGTTGTTTATTTTTATATTTTATAAATTAGTGTTATTTGAACAAACTACGGACATTTGCTCCAATTATTTTTATATCACTGGAAAATAAATAAAATCTCAGTGTGGCGGACTTCAAATATTTTTACATATTGTGTCGCCAGCCTAAAAGGTTAAGAACCGCTGATTTCACTTATCCTAATAATATTAGTAATAAGAAGAGTGAATAGAAATAAATGTAGAATATGAATATGTAGTAAAGAGTTATGTGTGTGTTAGTTTATAAAAAATTAAAATTTCACTTACTGTCACTTGTCTTCCCAAAGCCGACTGCATAGGCCCAAGTACCCGCATAGTTATAACTTCCTGACGCCATATTTATAGGTCTGATGTTTTCTGATGAAATATTTAAATTGTCATTAATTTTTCACTTTAACTACTATACATATTAATGTTTTGTTATAAGTTATCACAAATTAAAATTCCTTAATCGTTAGTATATAATTTATAATATTTTCTTGTGTTTATTTCAACGCGAGTATTTTTGAATGAAATTATTTTAACGGATTTAAACCGCGGCTAAAGTTCGCTTTTAAGTGTTCGAAACATCTGGTTAAATAATAATGTATAATAAACCGCGTTTAAAATCTGACAAATAAATTCGCGGATGTATAATTTAGTGAGGTGTTATTGCATATATATTTAAAAATGTTATGAGTTTCCAAATAGATTTTTGATATATTATACTAGTTCATAATATACTCTTCTTCGAAAATCCACAAAGTACAAAATTTTCTAGTGCTATTTCTATGGTAAACCAAAATGTCTCCTTGATATAAAATTAATGGGTTTGAATGTAATAAAAAATGTGACGTTTTGATCTGTACATTGCTCATAGATACATTGTCCATTAAAAATTACATTGACCAAGTATTTATCAGAGGACGCATTTTTTTCATAGATCTCAAGGAGGGATTAGTCTAAAGTTCAATCCAAGTCCACAAACTTGAATATAGCTTCACTAGCCCCCCCTTAATACCTAATAAATAAAATTGCGTCCTTTAACAAATGCAAGGTTAGCCCAAAAAAGTAACATTTCAATGGCCTACTTCTCATTGTTTAAACTTACCATTGAACGTGACACTGGTAATAGTAATAACTGCGACATCGTTATGCAAATTCCGTCTGTTATAGTTGGGATGCATTACAACGTCTCTCGTGATGATACGCGTGCCCCCGCGAAAGAGAAAAGTCGAACCAAGCACCACAGTGAACTGGTTTGCCTGGAGACCGATGCTTCTCCAGCAGTGAGCAGCAGTCACTAGCTTGGTATTGGATATGAGAGAGGAGCCGCAGGCAGAAGTGTCCCCGGTCGTAATCCTTATCACGAGCCCGGCCTGTCAAACATACCAATCCATTGACCATCTTTTATGTATTAGTAGCACGTTGTATATACTAATCACAGAATAGAGAATAAAAGGCAGATGGAGTGTGGCCGAAGACTCGAGTGACGCTAACTACACGTACGTACACGTGCATCTGTGTCCTTGAAATTTGAAAATTTCGAAGTCCTCGTGATGTGTTATGTGTCTCTTGAAGTTTGTATTTGCTTTTCGGCGTCACTCGAGTCTTCGGCCACACTCCATCTGCCTTTTATTCTCTAATCTGTGATACCAATAATGTAAAGCTGAAGCTGGTTTGAACACGAATCTGAGGAATAGTCTACGTATACACTAATAGATAAATTACCATATAAGGAAATGCACCAAGTTGTGCGGGAGCCCCTCCAACAATTCTAGCACCATCGAAATCCAGGGCTAATTCCGCTTGTCTAATCCTCGTAGCTTTAGGAATCCCGATCTCTTCATGATAGCGGATTACAATAGGATCTTTCGCCAACGTCACTACAACGATACTACAAATTATTAACAGAACCTTCATGATGAATCCCCAAGACTACTAGGGCTATAACCACCCATTGTTTTTATTTATATAGCAGAATTTTAATCCTGTAGTAATTATCAATAATAGTTTTATCTGTAACTGGATTATCTGTTTTATCGCATTGTGGATGTCTTCATTACTGATAAAAGACTTGTTGAAAAATAATTGTAATTTGATGATATCTACTACAAATAGGCCTTGATACCATAGACGAATATCATCGGTGAATACGAAGGCTTTACGAATCCACTAGCTTGGTCACTTGGAGCAAATAGGAAGGGCGTGATTGTATCAGGAACCATTGATGAAGACCAGTGGTCGAACCAGTGGTCAGAACCCAGGCATTGCTAGATCGATTGTGTTGAAACTTGTGCGAACTGAATGCAACAACTGGCAAGAGCGTATGATAGAGCAAAAAAAAGTGTTTCACTTTTGGTCACTGAGCCAGCATAGTATGTGAAAATCTTTATGCCTCGCCCCAGATGCAATGTTACATCATTGTTACGTCTTATAAGAAAGGGTTTATTGTTGTTTAAAGTATTATTGTACATTGTTTTTAAACTTAATAAACATTCTTTTAGTTTTAGATGTTTTGTATATTTTAAAATACCCTTCCTTTATAGATAATATGATATTTTCCATTGTAGATATTTAATTTCGATTACATCGTGTTAACTATTTAAATGTAAGGTCCGGGAATTTTGTAATTGAAAATTCAATACCATAGATAGTAAACAATAAGGAAAATGTTATAAATACTTTTGAATTGATGATTGATTGATCTTCATTTTGATAATTACTGCTTAATATCATCTTTACCAATTAGCGTTACTTACTACAAAACTATCTATACATATAATAAAACAGTAACCAGGCGTCTTATTTATTAAAAAAGAGGGCTATATAGCTATAAAACCATAACCATAAAACTAAGTAAATGTTTATATTTGTTATAGTACAAGCTTTTCCCCATATGATCTCTGACGAGTTAGTCTCAAAATCACCTCTTGGGTTTCCCAGCTATTAGAAATAAAAGAAGAAAGAAAATACGTTTATTTACAACACACACAACATTAAAAAACAATAGAAGACCTATATAATAATAAAACAAACATTTTGACAGTACATAGTAAAAACGCCGGGTCGGGCCAATATGTTTTTAAAAAAAAGAATACAAAATTATTTTTA
>LQNK01002078.1:12522-28972 GCA_001586405.1 Phoebis sennae
GGAGCAGGCCAGTTACTTGAAGTTAAGTGGTCATTTGTAGTCGTCCAAATTGTAGATATGGCACAAATTGAGTCTTGTGTGAAATATGAGTCTTGTATCATCCCAGGAAAGATAGGACTGTCCTAAAATTTCTGACTTCTCTAAGTTACTGTTTTTCGTTTTTCGTTGAATGAACGCAGGAGTTGGATTGTCACTAGGGATTGCTCCCGGGAATTCCCGGGAATTCCCGGTACTGAGAGCCTTGGCCCAGTACCGGTACTGGCTCTCAAAGTCCCGGGAATTTCGGTACTTTCGGTACTGTTAAAAAATAACATTAATAAATTATTTAATCACGTTGTCGCATAAATATATATCAAATATTAGTATTTTAATTATGCACTATTAGTAAATATTGAGTTACTGTCCATTTTAAATACTTTATAATACAAAAATCGCCATGGCAAGGTGGCATCTTTAGTGAACGTCATGTCTGATTGGTTCTAGGAGTGCGTTTCTCAAGCGTACATTGTATGAACATTGTCTTATGTACGATATGTCTTGTGTCATTAATCTCCGACATCAGTTGGAAGTGATTTTTTCAATTTTGTTTTTCATTACAAACTTTTGTAAATAGAGGCAAGAAGGGTTATTTTTTTGTGATGTGATTGTCACAGTTAGCTAGAAGGGCTTCTACTGTTTAACGCGGACGTCACAGGCTAACTAAAGGTTTGCCTAGGCTAGCGATATGCCCAAGGGCGTTCCCCTTTGAATAGGATCACGAAACTCGGCTTGGGCTGTCGCATGAAGGCAGGAGTCTTAAGGGCCTGACACGAACGGTATCTCACCCGGATGAGCGATGCGCGGAGCAAGAGAACTTCGCTGGCGAAGACGGTTCGACCAGGACATGCCTAGGCCGTATCTTTGTCGGTCTGTCGATGTGATTAACATAATGAAATTAACATAACAAGCTGATGGCTTTAGTTGCTAAGGAATTGGGATGATTCTTAGCCTTGTCGAAGCACTTAGCTCGCTTGCTTCATCCATTCGGCTATTGTCATGAGTTCTAGATCTAAGTGGACGTCTAGGTTGCGGACAGACTAAAGTGCTTCAGTAGTGACCTCCATGAACCGATGTTGGAGCACCTGAAGCTTGTGGATCTGGGCGGGATGGCAGTGAGCGAATGCTACACTTGCGTATGTTAGGATGGGGCGAATGCAAGCTTTGTAAAGCGTCAGCTCATTTCTAAGAGACAGTCGGTCCTGCGCCTGATCTGCCTGCGGTCTTGCCAGTTTGCTGTCCCATCAGGTAATGAGCGTAATATAGAAAGTGCCGTGTTTGCGCACATACTTGTTCAATATAATATCTTCTCGGCTAGTCTCTGTTGAGATTGGCCCCCATGACCGATGTCGGTCGGATAGACTATAAAACAACCACTAGGCGTTCAATTGACGTGTCACCACCAATGTATTTCTAACATCACTTACCATTTCAAGAGCATTTATATTCTATATATATTCTTTTCACTTTTTTGTGTCTCAGATCGTTTCCATCGGGCTGCTCAATAGAACTAAAATTGTCGATGTAACTCAAAACATTGCCACGTGCAGGCCATGTTTGTCGTAGGCCGGACGGAATTTCAATTTGTCACGCAGACCAAAGAGATCATCTTCATCTAAATCTTTACAGCCGCGGGTGGGCCTTAGCCCGGTCAACTAACATTCTCCAGTTCGAGTAATTATTAGCTTTCTTTCTCTATTCTCTTACACTGATCGCTTTGGTGTCATTTTATATATCGTCCATCCAGTATTAGTCGACCCGACCAAGGCGGTCGTGGAAACCGAGATAGATAGATAGATTTTCCATCTAGTAGACGCTGGAATACCAACGTCGTCTATCCTCACAACATTTCAAGCCCAGGGAAGTCGTCCGAATCTAGGGGTCTTTGCGATGTTCGGCTCGGTGTACAACTCGTAAAGCTCGTGGTTGTAGCGTATTCGCCATCATTCTCCAGCACAGGTCCAAATGCGTCGTGCGATTTTTCTCCCAAAGATGAGCAGCGAGTCGTCATCTTCTTTGGTTAGAGACCAAAGAGATGGTTGGACCAAATCGATCAAATTCTTGTTATTCAGGTAAACGATGCTTCCCTCAAAATCATGATAAGTTGAAAGGTTTAAGAAAGTCTTTGGCCAGCATTGACACACATCAGGCAAAAAATAGTGGTTTTGTTTGCCTTTCTGTCGGCCTATATCGAATATAGAGGAAGTAAGTATATACCCTGCTAATTATTATTGAATTATTGCCTTTCATTTTGATATTCTGTAAAATTTGTACTCAGTACCGAAAGTCCCGAAATTCCCGGGAAGACCCGGTACTGGCTTGGGTCTGGTACCGGTACTGGAGATGGCCGTTTCAGTACCGGTACTGCAATCCCTAATTGTCACACTTCTTATTATCTTTAAATGTGAATTTCTTCTTTAACACTTCTGTTCTCTTAAGGCGAGAAACACGTGTTAATGGCCGTTGGTCATAACTTATAATCATTGGTCATAACGATTCTACAAGTATTCCTTTGCCTGTTCAATCAAAAAAAAATTAAATGTGTTCCTCAGAAGAATGTGCTGATTGTCTCATTTGTTAATTGTTAATTAATATCAATTCTTCCTTTTTTTCTTTTTCTCGGTGCAAAAATGCTACAGGCGGCACTTTGTTATACTTAGAAAAAACGTCCGTGTATATTTACCCTTATTTAAAACACATAAAAGTCTATTAAATACTATTAAGATACACAATTCTAGAAAGCCCAACGCGAAATATGGCTAAATGGGAACATTTAAACATATTTTATTTTTATTGATAAGCACTTTCATAATGTTGTATATTTCCTTCTGCTAAACTATTATACTATTATAAACGGCGCTTAATTTAGTTAATAATACAATAAAAAAGATAAGATATTGAAAAGGAGCAATATTTGTATTAATTTTAAGATTTCTTGTAATATTCTAAGACGCACAAAAAGCTTTTGACATAACTTCTTCTTGAATCTATTGCATTAGTCATTATAAAGCAAAACAAAAAGGACCGTGCAGCTTAATAATAAGAACTACACTGCAAAGTAGGAAACGATTGGAAAATGTCTAAATTTTGTACCTATTTGCAACGCGTTTCACCGTTTCTGGTTTACATAATTGAGTTTATTTTCCGAACTGGTGGAAATTTACATTTAAAACCTAAAAAAAGATGAAGGTTTATAAAACCTAATATACCTATTTGTTTACACAATCGAAAAAACCTTAACCATATGCCATATCCTTCTTAATGACTAAATAAGAATGTATAATGCAACAATAAATATCAATTTCGATTTCTTTAACAAGCTATTTACTACGTCCCTTCATAATTAAAAACTGAATGAGAACTCACTATCCGTCCATTATTGTAAAGCGCGTTATTTATTTACCGAGCTTGCCTTCATGTCATCTATAATGTCAAGGCGAGTTTTTGTTCTGCAACTATATGATGTAACGCGCGTTTGAAAAATAGCCTGGCGGTTTAGGACTTTGAATGACCTGTAAATGTTCAAAAATGTATGATTTTGAAGTAACCATTATTTTATATTTTATAAAAAATTGTATTTTACATAACTAATAACTATACCTTTAAAAATACGTTTTAGGGTTCACTACCTAAAAGGTAAAAAGTCTGTCTGTCACTAGGCTGTATCTCATAAATCGTGATAGCTCAGGTTTCTAACCTAAAATTTTCACAAATTATCTATTTCCGTTGCCTCTATAACAACAAATAATAGAAAACAATTAGGGTTGGTCTGACACCTTCGTGCGCGAGTCGAACTCGCACTTATACACCACCACTACACCGGTTTTATCTCTGACTAACTGTAGGATTTTCGGGATAAAAAGTATCCTGGGTCATTCCTGGGGTTTCAAAAAATCTATGTACAAAATTTCATCCAAACTGGTCCTGTAATTTCGGAGCCTATTCAATACAAAGAAACAAACAAATCTTTCCTCTTTATAATTTTAATGAGTAGAGATAATATATTTTTTAAATTTCCGTTACACATAATTATTAAAATACACAGCAAAATCTGAATCAAAAATAAGTTTTATACAAGAATCCTATTTATTGCTTGCACTCATTAAATCATTAGAAGAAACCGCTACAAAACGGTAAATAATTATTTTACATCGCAATATCATTTGCAAAACATTTAAAAATACATTTTAATTAATAGACGCGTCAACCGTCTCAAAAACAGAAAGGTCAACGTGCTCTATTCATCGAAGAAAAATATCAGTAAAATGATACGTTTAGCTTAGTGAACTTTGACCCTTTTAACACCGACTGGATTTATAAGTTTTTTTGACTGAGCAAAGGAGCATGGCGTCATCTGATGATAAAATAAATAATAAATAAATATTCTGCGACATTTAGTCCCAAATGAAACAAAGCTAAACTAGATAACTGATAGACATACTTTTTTTTTTAAAAACATACATTATATAAATAGTAAAACGCCCACACAGTAGATCATTACAATGTACATCACATCATAATTTTCTACTCGTGGGTCTCTAACTCACACCCTTTGGCGCCGTAGACGATTGCCACATTCATTGCGCCAATCGGTCGTCAGTCACTCGTCACGTTAGTGATCACTGAAAATCTGTAGTTGAGATTTTATTCTCCAACATATGCTGATGTGATGTCATTTTTGGCATCACGCTACCTATTAAAGTGGATTTATTTCTATTTTTAATGCATATTTTTTCAATTCAATTCAATTGTATTAATTACTGGCAATGTTCCACGATGCTGCCAGATTTCCGTTGGAAATAGGATACACGTTCACAACATTACAATGAAGATGTCAGACAAAACGCAGATACCTAAAACAAAGAGAGACAGACATGTTTCATATAAAAATTAGAATTAATTTGTATTATAATTTTGGTTTATTAAATGTAATAAAGAAAGAAAGAAGATTAATAATAGAGCGATTTAATATTTTTGTAATGCTTAATAAATATTTGTCATTGTCAATAGCGTTAAAATCGCACTATTTAATGTAAGTCGTCCATGAATACCAGCCCTAAGAAGTAAATTGTAGCATTAGGCTTTCATTTAAAATTTCACGTTAAACGCAAATTACGTAGGCTTACCCTTGTTAATGACCACTTATGACTTTATTAAGCGACTGTAAGCCCTTATTTTACGAAATACTACCGTTGAAGTAATGAGATTTTCGTTTGAATGTTCATGTTATTCTTGGTCCAATAATTTTATGGACCTTTAGACCAGATGATTAAATAATTATGGATATTAAATTATGTTTAAAATTATACATGTTGTATGACTGTAGTTTGATTAGCAATTTGAAGGTATACGGCAAAGCTTATGTATTTATTAAGGCATCATATTATATGTATTTGTGGGCACCTTTTGTTGATGAAATGATGAATAAACTAGTATAATTTACATACTTCTTTTATATACGTTTTTAGTTGTTTTTGTTTTTAATATCTTTTAAAATTGCGTACGTAGATGTTTATTTATAAATAAATGTTTCTTTCTTTGTTTGTAAAATTTAAACTCCGAAAGTTCTCTAAGCAATATTTTATTTTGTGTTCTGTTCCCTGTTTTTGGACAAAACTATATTAAGCTTTTTAGGGTTCCGTATTCATTTTTTAGCCTCTACTGTCTGTCAGTCTATCTGTCACCGTGATAACTAGAAAGCTGAAATTATCACAAATTATGTATTGCCATTGCCGCTTTAATAACAAATATTGAAAATAAAAATATACTCTACTCTAGTCTATAACGAAACCGTACACGTCCGACACGCACTTGACCAGTTTTTTACAAAAAGAAAAAACGATACAGTTCTTCAATCATTTAGTCAAGTAAAACTTGAGCATCGAACATCAAAAGCTTTCTTCAAGATGACGCAGTTGTTCTTCTTCATTAAAATAATAACATAAAGGCAGGAAGTGAGCGGTAATGACGACGAAACAATACGATTGGCAAATAATGCGTGCGCAGGCGCAGGCGGCGCGATTCAGCTTAACAACGTGATCGCTCAATGAATTTACACCTTTATATGTATAGTGTTTATTTGTATTAATAACTAATTTAAACTTGGAATTTTTAAACGGTGGTTTATTTATATTGCTCTGGTCTAAGTCCTAGAAAATTTAATAAATAAATGAAAAAAATAGTAAATTTTTCAAAATGCTGAATTGGCATTAAAATCATGTATAATCGTAAGAATCTGTGAATAATTTGTTGATAAAGCTAGATGAAACTATAGATTATATTTCACTACATCTCTATAGTTTTTATTTGGATGTTTCTACTATCTGTGCTATTATTTTTTTGTTTATTGTAGACCCTTATTTTTATTAGTGACATTCTAAACACGGATTTCATAAACCAACAACGCATTAACATTAAAGCACGTAAAAGCAACGTTCTATTTATATTTACCCTATTAAATATTAGGGCTTAGACTTTACAAGGAAAAGAAAGGGCTCGTAACTGAATTCATAAGCCTTCAACTTCGCTTACTTGGCAATCGATGCTAACAATACAAGTCGTTTTAACCAAATATGCTGAAAGTAACCATTGAATATAACGAGGGTTCCCAAACTTTGCACCCTACTAGATCCTTAAGGTTCTGAAGGCACGTGTAAGGGGGGATTCTAATTATAAGATGTGTTAAAAGAAAGGGAAGTAAAGAGCCTAAATAGCTCATACACGGACAGCATGTCATATACATAGGACAGCAACGCATTCGCGATAACTAACATTGCAATAACGAATATGGGCGGCGGTGATCATTAGTTGGGCACTTAGCATCAGGTGGCCATTCTGCTTGTTTGCCCGCTATACAAAAATAGATTTGAGGCCTAGACAGGCTGTAACCTCTTCTTATGCTATGGACATACGAGGTGTGTTCAAAAAGTACGAACGACACTTTTTGAACACACCTCGTATAGTGGGAGCTATTGCCTCACGGCTCCCCCTTTAGTTTCTTCTGCGCACAGTTTGGGCACCGGTGGATTATAACATTAAATAAGGATTATATTCCCAACATGTGGTGGTGTCTAGGATATAATACTAGTTTATGAGGATTGCAGTTTACTTTGTTGCGAGGTGACATGTAAATCGATTCAACTGCGCAGTAAAAAATAATTATGGAAGGTTTGTTGATTCAACGAGGTTAAACTAGCACTTTAGCATGTAATCTTATGATTTTAGCACTTTTTGAAGACTACAATTCTAAAACTATATAATTTTACGTCGATACTCTATTGAATACTCGATAATCTGATTTATATGTAATATGATAATGTATATCAATTACTGGTATTATCCAAAAGTCTTACCAATTGTTGAAAAATGACAAATCGCAATTGTTGGAAGATTTTTCAAATTTTATGAATCAATGAAGTTCAGACAAAGGTTTCTGAGTTTACTGCTAAAATTAGATAACCATAAAAGGTTCTGTACCAAAAATTGTATATATAATAATTTTAAATTAAAGCAATTATGTATAGAAATTGCCTTACGCAAATTTCTTTGATTACCTTCAGTTTGAGCTACCATTCAGGTACATTCAGGTACAGCTACCATTCATAAACTATTACAAAAGTGGTGCGCTCACACCCAAGTAAAAGTAATATTAATAAAGAAATATAGAGCAAACACAAGTTATTTCATTGAATATAGCGGATAAGATCTAGGAAATGCTAATAAATAAATCTAGATTATCCGCTGTTAAATCTAATCTGTTCTTGTTTACATACTGAATATTATCGAGGGGTTGGAAAAACACGGCAACATATATGAAAAACGATTGTGAACTTTTCTTTTTGACCGAGCGAGTGAGGTCTTAGTATGTTTGTATATAAGTATGAAAAACTTTGTCCGACGATAACTTGAGCACAGATAATACAATACTATACTAGACTTGAATATTGTACATCCGATGTTGACTAATTTTTATAAGCGAAATAAGCGATTTTCATATGAATAAAGCCGAGCGTGGTATAAAATGAAAGGTCTTGATCACTCGAGTCACTAGTATTGTAATATCTAAAAACTTGATAATATTTTGTGATTTGTTGATCAGCAAAAAGTTAAAAAGAAGTTCAATTATAACTTCATTGTAACGATGCGATAGTCGATTGTTAGGAATTCGTTTTGTGTTGTGTTTGAAAATTTCAAGAATTTTCTGTGGAATCTTTCCGATCAGTTTAAAATTGGGATTCAAATTAGTATTAATATTTTTTTATATATTTTCGATTACTTTTTAAGAGACAACCCTATTCCAAAGGATGCCTATCAGTAAGCTGTAAATATATTGAAGCATACTTTGCTATATATTGTTAGCTATCTCATATCTGTTCCATTTATTACATACGACAGAACTTGTTAATTTCAATCCGAACGATTCTACATATCAATAAATAATTATTGTTGTGAGTTGTAAATGTCCTAGCGGGAAGTTAAATTGTAATTGAAGTGCATCCAATTGCATTTAATTGCTTGTTTATACGTGGTTCATGTTGTTGCTAAATTATTTTAAAACAAATAAAAATTAACGAGATTGAATTAAATTTTTTTCTTTATGTTGTAAATACATAAAAAGTTTTATTTATTTATAAAATAATTTACATTACACAGTTACGTGGTTAATATTTGGCATTAGGAGTAACTTATAACTAGATATTGTAGGTGGACAGCTACATTATAATATAGTGTATTATGTGAATATGTGCGATGTATATAGTAGATAGGTTTGGGACATAAATAACAAGAGTAGATACTCTTGTTATCATTTTCTTCGAGATGCTAAGAAAATATATATCTCTCTTCCTCTATCCTCCCTATACATCAAAAATACCAATCTATAATTGTTGTTTGTTTATGCACCGTGATCACTGTTAACATCATATGACCAAATGTTAAAAATATTACTATAATTATTGTTTACTTTGTATTGATTATTTTTCATGTTTTACATAAAATCGGTATTATTAAAACAAAATCACAACTTTCCCTTAAACATAACATTTGAATTAGATTCACAAATGTGATACCAATCGGAAAGTATCGAAAATCGGACTAAGATTCATACAAATTTCGTCGGAAACATGTTCGTTCCGATTCCGATTCAAGTTCCTGAATCAGTACTAGGCTTGCAAATTGTAATTTCAGGACTGATCAAATTTAAAAGTAAATTGAATACATTTCTAAACCTGTATCTCTCATGTGGACTTGTAAAGCGGTCATTAGTACAACAATTACCGTCCAGTTAAATGTTATCAATAAATCTCACTAGTCTTGTAACCTTTGGCGGAGTCAAATTACAGAGCCCGTGGTAATTGAGGTCTCACTAACAAATCGACTGCGCTAACCTTTGACACTTATTCTGTATTGATTGATATATGAATTTATATGTGTAATGTTATTGTGTAATCGAGTAATGTATGGGTAATGATTTTCCTAATATGAAGAATACCTGCGAACTATTTTTTAACCTGAAGAAACATTGTCGAGAATATTAATTTATATGTTTGTCAAATATGTAGTGTGATTTTTCGGGAGCACTAATGAAATTAATGAAGATAAATAGTAAATAAATATTCTCGGATTTAAAACTTTATTTTATCCCAAATTAAAATATAGGAATCGAAGTCACACTATCTGACGTAACTGACTCTGAGATAATATCCACTTCGCCAATCGAGACGACAAATAAAAAACTATGTAGGTACATAATTAGGAGCAATTAAGAAGTTACTATTTATTATCGTATGCGCTGTTATACCCGAATTCATCAACAATAGCACTTACATGCACTTCCTGGCTAAAAACTATACTGTATAGTTCGACTATAAAATAATGAGCACACCCACGAGTCGGTTTTGTGAATGGCGCTGCCTCCCACGTCCGCCCGGAGGTCGCCAACTTTCATTCATACTGATTGTCACATTGAAACCTTTGCTATCTAAATAAACATCTTAAATTAAACTGATAGTCATGAATACTCCTTGACCATAACAGATAAGTACTGCAATAATTTAGTATAAAGACGCAATGATATTTTGTTCGTCTGAACGAAAGAGGTTTTATACGTTTTAATGTCTGTTATTTGAATGGGTTGGTTTATGAGTGTTCTAAAATTAAATAATAATTGTTATGATTTTGTACCATGAACTTTGACATATTATGTACATGCTACGGCTATATTAGTAAGAGTTCGTTCCAAGATAAATTCCTTGGCCACATCAAAAAAATCTTAACTATGTTGCGATAATCACGACTCGACAAAACCCTTTGATGTACGGCAGTTCACCGACAGCAGAGCGACGAGCATACGATAGGACGAAACCTTAACCTTCACGTGTCGCGACCACGCAAATCTTTGCGTTAAAGTGTGGCCCCAGCATAAGAAGTATTTGTAAAATGATGGTGTATTGCAAATTTCTAAAAATGGATCATAATACAGTAACTTCTTGTACAACCTAATGTATAACATTGTTGATGTTAGTCAGAAAACTTTCGTAGGTAGTATGAAATATGATATTGCGTACTGAGTGGAATCTAATCAAGTTTAAATGCCTACAATAAAGCTGTTGATGCATAAAAATGTAGCAATCTATTATTTAAACCATCATTACTCAAAAATCTAATTTCAGTGAGATTTTCGTATACATATTTGGCTATTTATACAATTGGATAAAATAAAACATTTTTATTCCTTTTATTATAATTTAACATCCGTCAAAAACATTCATTTATTCCTTCAAGTTAGAACTTAAGACAAAACAATTGAATTGAGATCGATTCAAAATATTAACAATAGATATTGTTGCCGTGTCTCATCCGCCATAATGGTTTTTTGTTTGTCAGGTCTAATATTTACTAACTACAGCTATTAGTCGCCATATTGAATTGTGACGTCATAATAACTATGGAACTATAATTACTATTAAACTTTATAACTATTCTTAGTTTAATGTGGACTATGTCTGTCTTGGAAATATTATACGGCTATTCATTTAATGAATTTGTTAGACCACCAACAAAACATTATTATAGAAAAAGAACGAAGAAAGAAGGTACTTGGTCCCTTCGATGCTAAATCAAATGGACTTATTAAGAGGCCATCGTGTATTTGTAAATAAATGGTTGTTAAAAAGGCATTATTGAAAGTCTTGCTAGCAAAATTGTAGTGGAACTCACGGGCATCATAATTATGAAAAGTTTTTAAGAAAGCTAAATAAAGTTTGAGTTTATCTAGTATAAGTAGATAATTAAAGAAACGCATGCCCGCCGACAATAATTAATTATTATCTACTTATGTTATTTAAATTATTCTTTAAAAACACTTTATTGTACAAAAGATATATCATATACCTTCTATTAGTCAGTTGGAAAATATAATTGCTATAAATCAAAATGTTATTTATAAAAGAGATTAAACATTTTATATATTTACCATCATTAAACAGGTTACCAAACTGCAGTACTTTAAAAATATATTCGCACCAAATAGCAAAATGTGAGAATATTTTATAATTATACTTGAACCTATTGCTATTAATAATCTACTAACCTTTCAATTCATTTATATTGCTCTAATGATATGAGAACAGATTGCCTCATCCATTGCAATAACCTGTATGCATATAAATATGTAATAAATTGTCTGATGCAAATTTAAAAGTTGTTTTTGTATTATAATTATGAGGTTTACAATTTCAATCTTAACAAAGTCAACGTTTATTTAAAATCTTTAAAAATGTTTTTGTGTAAAACATGTTTATTGATAGAAAAGTTTTAAGGACAGGAAAGTTTGGAATAACTCCAAATCTTCTTAGATTAAGAAAAATCTTGATTGCAAAAAAGAGTGAAATCAGTAGGGGGGAAACGAAGATAGGGGAGAAGGGAGGATCGCCGATTTTTTATATGAATATAGCCGAGTGTGATATCAAATTAAAGGTCTTGATTTACACATTTCTAGCTCGGAGCGAGCAATTATTTATTACTTATTTATAAACACGAATATTTTAAATGAATAAAGAAAATATTTACATTAAGCAATTGGGATCTAACAAGTTTTAGAAGTTTCTCAAAAAATTAAACAAATTAAAATAAACTCTGTCATCAATGGTAGACTACACAAAAAGCAAAGCTAATATGTAGTATAAATGTTTAATGGATTTAATTGTAGTCTTAATAAATAATAGAATAATAAAACTATTCCATATCCTGCCTTATCCAAGCCGTTTATAAAACACTCGATCCCAACTTTTAATTGATTCAAAACGATGCGTCTATTACTCTAAACCAAAATCCGTTCGTTGACTCGTGCCAGACCGGTTTTAGCCGGTTTTTTCTGAATGACCACTTCCTCTGTAAGAGTAAACATAATATTGCGATTAATTCATGGCAAGAATGGTTTTATGAATGGGATATCGTTGTGTGGGTAAGGTAACACACGCGAAGCATGATTTGCATACTGGAATGGGCGCGCCTCGTGTGTTAAAATGTAAATCATTTTGAAAGTATAGGAATGTTTAAGAACTAATTAGGTGTTTATGCTGGTAAAGTTTGGGCTTTTAGTATAAATCGCATCGTCATACGTACTTCCAAATACATATTAGTATTGGACTTACTACAGAATAGATAGAAGTTAAAAACAATGCAAACAGTTGTTCGATATGCTGAATAATAACAAACAAATTGCAAAGACTGTTAATTTAATCACAAGACAATTATACATACTTCTTATGAACAGTAACAGCTAGTGTTGGACTTACTTCAGAATAGTTGTTCAATGCTAAACAATAATAAACAAATTTCAAAGACTGTCAATTTAATTACAAAACAATTTTAAAAGTCAATGACACTCAAAATTTAAAGCCATAAACGAATTAATATTTTACGTGTTGAAATCATTTGTTTGCAACTGAATTGTGTAATAGGGCTTAAAAAATTAATGGTAAATAAATTCGAGTAAATCAGTGTTAAAAGTGACAATCGGCATTTAAATATGTTAATTGTGTAAGCAATGCAAGTTTAATACATTATGATGACACAGACGTCCGATGCGGCGCCGCCGGTGTTGCAACTTCTTGCAAAAGTAACGCGGTGTAATTCGAAAATATTGACCTACTAAACTATTTTTTTCGCCAATAAGGCGCCAAACGGATCCCCCGTTTTGTTATATCTAGCTAATTTCTTAGCCTATAAGATGCATATGCAGCATAGTAGTGTATATGTATAAGCCTATGAGATACATATGCAGCATCGGCAAAATGAGATAAAAGTATAAACTTTTCTTCTTTATGAGAATGAATACAAGAATACTCAAGAAGTTGTCATTTCAAGCTACAATTGGTATTCATTCTCTTAAAGAAGAAAAACTACACACCTTAATATTTTGGTTTTGTTTGTGTTTTATTTGTTCAAGTTTTATTCATAACAGACTATAAGGGATGAGTTACATAAATAGGAATGTTTAAATTAACCAGTACAAAATGTCTTACTAAATATTGGTCTATATTTGATTAAATAAGTAAATTATACAATTCTGCGGTAGTATCGTATCGACCTAAATGCATATCAAAAATGTTGTTTCCAAATTCCAATATACATGAAATGTTCATAACATGGCGACAAAAAAATGAATTGCTTTACTTTGCCCACACTTCTTAAAATAAATAAAACATCTACAAATGCACAAAAGATACCTTTATTCTTTATCAAGAGCCCACAAGAGTGAGTAAGGCCTAAGTCATTTCCGGTGCACAGCGAGACAAACGATGCTAATTTATATTCATCATTTTGTGTCCGTTACCAGAATCACACTCCTCTATATATGTCAGTGTAGAAAGTTTGACGTTCCATTTAGTATTGTCAAGTATTGTCACAGATAACAAAATTTTACATTATCTGTGCTACCGTTTTGAAAGACCTAATGGTGGAAAGTGACAGGGAAGCCCTAGGCTATTTTATAGGACTTTAAAATAGAACTTATGTTTTCCTTCGTTTAAAACAATGTAAAGTATAACAATATTTCTGCAAAGTTGTTTACATTTATGTTGTAAATTGAATTAAATGATATGACATTCATTCGTACTTTAATTTTTGGGTATGTGTAGTTTTGAATGATCACTAATTTGTGTGTTAAGAAGGAATACTAACTTTTTAACTGTTAACAACCTCATATGATCAGAGAAGGAAGCTATATAGATTATTGTATAACTTTCGTAAAATACGGCACAATTTCTACTTCCACCGCGATCAAGTTCTCTTTACTTACAACAATACTGCCAGCACTTAAAGCTATTCCTGCCAGCCCTATTAAGCCCTGATTATTTGGACAACATAATACAATGTTCAAGATATCGATTCTATAAACAGTTGTTTTTATGTCCGTCTATAGACAAAGGGAAGTATGTCAATACGCCCACTTAATTGCCGTATTATTGCTCTCGAGAACCTGTTTGTATGTGACGACTTCAGGTAAAACAAACATGCAACGGCGCCATTCGAAGCGTTTAACGTGAATTTAAGATTTGGTTTATGGATGGTTCTAGGTTAAGACAAATAGTTATGACTTTATTTGTCTATGGTATCAATCGCATGTCATTTCTTTGTCAGCCTTATTAAGCATTATGGTTTTCAGTACTTTGTAAGCCTTTGTAAGAATTTGAATACTCGTACAATTGCTATGTTTAGTAGTGCAACATATCCTACGTCCTTCTAAAACGTATGAAGGTGGAAGAACTAAAATGTAATAATCCTAAATAACAGGCTCTCACTTAGGCCTATATCTAAGAAGCTTGTTAGCATTCACGGAGGAGCTAATGATCTGCAATTTACATTCTCATTTATTTAGTCTAAAACTGGTGCTTGTCTAGGTATTGCTTTTATTTCTAACATACTAATTACTCACATGCTTTAGTTGTAACACATACGCATCTATACATCTAGTATATATTCAAAACGACCTTTTTCAATAATTTAAATTAGATTCTCGGCTTTTAATATCCAAATTAATTTTATTAAAAAACGCATCATTCCCAACATTACATCGAATTAGTTTCAAATCGAAAATCAATAAGAACGTCAATAAACCCGCCTTACTGACTCTCAATTCGTTTATCTAATTATCTATCTCGTAAAATTCAAATTTATCGTAAAATTGAAATTTTATTTTTGATTCGATGTCAATAATTAATTGAGTAGGAGGTAATTTTTGGACGCAACTGATTTGACTGAATGCCTCGTAAAAATAAACTCTTTTAATTAAGTTGTTTACTTTGAAGACATAAAACGATAATGGAATTCTAAAAGGTTACAAGTATTACTTTTGCAAATTAGAAGCCAATAATTATGATTCTATCAAAGATTTGAAAAGAAAAAAATATAGGAAAATCACATAAAATGCGCTAAGAAATAAAGAATGCAGAAAAATACTCCATTTACTGTTCACAGAGACATAATTATTGTCATATTTTCGTTATTCACCAGTATTAAAATAACCTCTACAATATTATTTTTTATTTAGATCTATATAGATCATGTGTAGGCGTAAAACCACTAGATGGCACCACCAGTTTCAGAACGGAAGCAGTGCCAATAGCCAATAAGATTTAATGAACGGCGTTTATGAGTTGAGTGGGCTTCATATACCTTTGAAATATTCATTTATAAATGTGTTTCGACACGTGCTTGGATTTTATAGCGAAATTTGAATAACATTATACTCGGAATTATTTTTAAATAACCTAGAAGTTTTCCATTTTATTTAGATCTACGGACTACTTAAACTAAGACTTTTAAAAATGCGATGGGAAAATTATAAACACTGCCTGTAATTGCTCCTCGAACAATATAGTTTGCCAAAACTGAATCTAGATTTCGAGTAGTTCGCAAATTCATCTCTATTGTTATGAATTTACGAAGCATAATTGCATAATTGGGGGCGTGTATTGGGCGGACCTTCCCCTCCTGCGCTTGCGATTTTGTAACCGAAAGAAATTTGTCGAAATACGATGCGAGTGGCGCCAGACGAGTTATATGACCATCATTTGCATTTCAAGCTTGATTTAGATGTCACGTTTGAATATTTATAGTTTTCGTTTTATGAATTAGCGTCATTAACTTCAGTTTGGTTTGATGGTCATTTTATAGGATTTTCTATTCAGTTAATTCCTAATTGTTGAAGAAAGTTTAAATTTCATGCCTTTTCTTATAGAAATCCGCATTGCGTTAACAGAATATATAACAAACAGGATAAATACGTTGTTTATAAATTTAAGAACATACCTATAAGATTATCTATTTACAAATTGGAATATTTTCTTAAATAAAAGACTTTTCTAGACATATGAAAGCAGTATATTATAATATCGCATTGAAATATTTT
>LQNK01002078.1:29327-58193 GCA_001586405.1 Phoebis sennae
TTCATGCGCTTTCTTCTAGAATCAATTAAATGAATGAACTTATAGCTTTACTAGACATATGAAAGCAGTGTACTATAATATTTTTAATATCGCCTTGAACTGCCGTTTAAAACGTTTTAATTTATTCGTTATAATTATGCTAAAAGATAAAGTTATTGTCAAGCAAGTAAGCCTTTAATTACATTGTAATAAGATAGCCTATGCGTCGTTGCTTGACTTCTTGAATTATTTCAAAAGACCCATACGAAAGCCGTGTGAATCGAAGTTTATACCTAAATACAGTAGCAATCCCTTGGAAGACAATTTATATTCATTTTATTATCATACATTGTTACCCCGGTCCTCAATAAAACCGTGTAAGCGGTGGGGTGCCTATTAGTGACCGTACATTCGTTGTATAAAACGGAAAATTAAAAATTCTGTTCGATTTAACTTCAGCAATATTTTATCTGGCGCCGGTGGTAATAATTACTTGACTAGAGAAATTTTGAAATAATAAGTGGACGGACAATTAAAATTAAAAATATTTGTATACATATTTTTACATAGGTATTTATTGTTTATTTTATTATTATCTAGTCAATAGTTGTTACTGTTAATATGCTTATGGATAAGGTATATTTTTAAATTCAAATAAAATAAAAACAAATTTCATTTTTTCTATTTTTACCAAAAGTAGAATAACTATATAATATATTGTTAAAATGTGTTAAGCTGTTTTACAAGTTTAAAAGATAAGGTGATCTAAACCAAAAAAACATACGTTCCACTAATCAAAAAGTGTGATTTTATTCTACAAATAACTAGTTCCAAAACCTCTTAGATACCCGTAATCAATTGAACAACTTTTACGAGTTGCCTATTTCTATCTTATTCAAAGTTTATTTTTCGAATTATATTTCTACAAGGAGTAATTAATCGT
Source organism: Phoebis sennae (assembly GCA_001586405.1). NCBI lineage: Eukaryota > Metazoa > Arthropoda > Insecta > Lepidoptera > Pieridae > Phoebis > Phoebis sennae. Next base: position 30,250 of record LQNK01002078.1, read on the forward strand.
CAGCCTTCATTCATGTATAGCCTTAAATACAACCTTATATCTTATTCAAATTTAAACGTTGATTACTACCACTCCTGCCCCTACCAACTACTGACCTAAATAAACAAATTAGTGTTTCACATAAGTATTACCATGTAATAGCGAAGTAATGTAATGCTAGACAATACCCTCCCACCTCCTACGTGCGCTTGCGCATGCTAATCGTTTGTAATGCCTCGATCTAATGATTCATTGGGGCTTGATGACCAAATATGGTATTGGCAGTAGAGAAGGTTTTTTAGTGGTAGTTTTTGTGTTGCTTAAATTAGAATAGCAATTTATTTGAACGGAAACTGCAACATTTTTTTAGAACTGGTTGGTAACGACTATTTAGTAATACCGATTGAGAAATAATTTACCACCGTAAAAAAGGATAATTATAAAAATTCTAAGAATTGTATTTTTTTTCTGTCATGTTAAAAGTATTTACATGTCAGTAACACTTAATCTTGTAGAAAATAGTGTTAAAGAACTTAATGATCCCAATAATGAATAATGAATTTAAACTTGAAATTGGCACTTATCAATTGGTTTTTCGTTTTGTATTGAATTTTTATTAAGATTTATATATGTAACTATTTTTGGATACTATTTTTATTCATCATTCTGCTATAGTACATCGAGTAGATATATACAGTCTAAGACACAATTCACAAGTGACCAATGACCTCTGTGTGTTTGTTCTTCAATCAGAATACTTACCGTTACCATAAACGCATATTTGTCTACTGTCTCTCATAATTAGTGTATCGACATATGTGGTCGGGGTATTCTTTATTATTAAAGGGAAATGGTTAAAAATCATCGTTGTTTATTCCCTTAATTTACCGCCTTTTACGGGTCTACAAACATCAATATTTTGATTACGTAGTAATATTAGTGAGCTTCTATTTTTTTAAAGGAATATTGGTTTGTTGCCTGCTTTTAAACATATCCATTCATAACTAGCTACACTTTTATCTATCTCTGTGACTAGCTATCATATTTTATTATCTATATTGAGGTACATCTAGCTATATTTTGACTTAAACTTTGCATAGTATTAACTAGCCTACCTCAGACCTCAGACATTTTATCGTATTCAAATGCATACGGTCTTCTTTAAATTTCTTTTCAGTTTTCACTATTTCTCTTTTGACATTAACTTTTATATCGTAAATAGTTCTTCAGTCTAATCATGAATATTAAAGCGATCTAGTCGTCTCGTTACGATGTTAATCTTTATTGGTACCATTTAGCACCGTGTTCTAGGGTGTGGTTTCCGGTGCGATGTTGTCGGTGACACTGTATCTGTGTGACCCGGCTTTGTGACATCAAACAAATGTATCGGAAGTAATTGTTAGAATTTAGAGGCGTTACTTTTTAAAGAGATCATAGACATCTCAACATGTTGCGACAGGAGTGTACACTACAAATGAGCTATGTGATTCAATGTAAGTAGGAAAGTTTGTTGTTTGAATGTTTGAATAAAGGTTGATTTGAAAGGTTTGAAATCAATAAATTAAATAAAAATGTATTTTTGACTATCAAGCGCTAAAAATGTTAAAAATAGATCTGCTTCCTAGAATATTCATTATTTTTTCAGCATTTCAAATTGTATCACTTATTATGATAGTAAAATTAATAAAAAAAACGATTAACTAAAAAACTGTGTGTTATAATGCTTTCTTCTTCAATTATTGATGATCGATCTGCACAATACCTGCAAGTATTGTCTTCGACGTGACATGTATGCAATTGAAAATCTAAACAATTATTTAGCAGTTGCGTATATGTCTACCAAACCTATAATGCGTAACGTAGCGTACCTTTTAGAGGGATACCAAAGACAACAGTATACCCTGCTTATGACATTAATGCGATACAAGAAAAAATAATGATTTTTAAAAAACATGTCTTCAGACTCCTTCCCAATTCCTTATTATAAGAGAGGTTAACCAACCTAACCTTAAACAGTTAAATCCTTCTCCGAACTTCACAATCACTCTTCAGAACAATATTGATGACATAGCCCAATCCATCTGCGCGTTACCTGCAGGCATTGTCTTCGTAATGTATGGCGGTATCCTTCATTTGTTAACGGCGCTAACAGATACCCTGTTTATTATTCGCATGTCAGGATAATGTATGATCTGATAATATCGGTAATGGTTTGAATAGCTGGACCAGTACTCGTTTTGAACTGATTTGATATACGCTACTAATATTTTGATTTGATTTTACCAATGATTTTTACTAAGTGATGTACGGGAATTTTTTGTCATTAATTCCGGCATTGAGTAGATTTGAAGTAACTAATTTACTATTACTGGATCAAAGGAAAGCAAAGACATCTTTTTAATGCAGAAAAACTTTACATTTGATATTTATTTTCTATTAGTTCTTTCGACGAAGGAGGCTTGAATCTTCGAACCCTCTAGTACATTTATGCTGTAGTACTTTTATTATTTTTAGACAGCATTTGGATGCAGAAGAAGTGATCAGCCTTACCAATCAAATTCCATACACACAAGAGGTATCTATGGTGTGTTTCAAACATAGAAACGAAATGAGTAAATACGGAGCTATTTAAACCAACTGTATCAAAAACATCCCTATACAATAAATTTACTAAATTTTCCAGCTATACATAAGTTTCAACACCAACCACATGCAGCGCCCAGTAAAACCACCGGATAATTGAATACATTGAGAATTAACGGTTCCTCGGCGCGTGCGCTTCTGACTGTTTTATTGGTGTCGGCGCCAACTTTCTCGTCGCTCACAATAACACTCAAATTGGTAAAATCATTTTTATAGCATAGACACCGCGAGGCGAGTGTTACGGAAATTGAAATAAAGAAATTTATTTTTGATGGATATTTTTGTGATTTTGAGTTTCGTGTTTTTCGTTTATGCTTTAAATGGCTGTTTAAACTGACTACTGCTTGAATTTGTTAAACTTTTATGATACGGAAAGGTTATAATATTTTTGAATAATCAGCGGATTCAAATATAGCATAACCATTACCATTGGTTAAGTTCAGTATTCCCGATTTTTCTAATATTTTTGGACGGCTTCTAAGTTTTCTTATTCCATAATGTTTATTTCCAACACGTCTACACATTATTATTATTTTATTACGCGAGAAATTTTGTTAGACAGAGAGTGGGAGTTACTACGTATATTTTTTATCATATTTAATTATCATTGTACTGTACGTTGTTCAAATATACTGATGCTTCAAAGTTTGTTTTATTCTTATCCCCTCTAAGCCCGATCTTCAGTCCTACCAAGTATTCTTGCAAATAATCCTACATTTATTTTTTCTTTGCATTATGCAGGTGTATTTGTAAAATGATTTTATTAACTAGCTGCGTCCCAGGGCTTCGCTCCCGTGGGAATATCGGGATGATATATAGCCTACAGCCTTCCTCGATAAATGGGCTATCTAACACTTAAAAAAAAATTTCGAATCGGACCAGTAGTTCCTGACAAAAAACAAACAAACTCTTCAGCTTTATAATATTAGTATAGATTTAAACTTACGTTACATTTATAAAAGACTAGCTGACCCGGCGAACTTCATACCGCCATTTTTGAACGTTTTGTGGTTTTTAATTACTCTATTCATAATTTCTTCATATTTACTTACCGTTTAAACTTTCCCTGGACTTCCCCGAATACTTCAACTTTAAAATTAGTCAAATCAGTTCAGCCGTTCTCGAGTTTTAGCGAGATTAACGAGCACCAATTGATTTTTATTTATATAGATTAGTTCGATTTAAGCCAAGCCTTAACACAGAGCATTCTTCTGGCAACTTCCTCAAATCACACGTTGCACAATAGCATTCCGGAAGCACGACATGAACCGTCCGACGGGACAGTACCACTTAACAGGCCAGCGATATTGTTTGCTCACAACCTAACGAGCCCCGAAACATTCCCACACTAAAAATCTGCAAATTAACACGTCGCAGAACGAGGGCTCTTGGCCTGACAGAGAGCTGTCGCTGGATCGGCGTTTCTTGGTAACTGTTGTAACCCATTGAGACAAACTTCACAAATAGTTTTTATAGGGCTTAAGCAAGTTACAGCTAGTATTTTAATTCAAACAAGCTCTGATGCTACGAAATTTAAATGTATATGATTCTAATAGTCCGTTTCAAAGTTTTTCTTGTTAAATGGTTTTAAGTACCCTCTGAGGCAAAAAAGTGCGAACACTACCAACTTCCAGACTTAGAGCTGCTATTGAGACTTTTTGTTAGAAAAATCTCAATTACTTATACTTTTGGCCCTAACCGAGAATCTAACCCAAGACCTCTTGATCTGTAGTCAAAGATGCAACCACTAGACCAACGAGGCAGTTATCTCGTTTTAATTACAGCAGGTTACATTATAACACGTCATATTCTTCACAAAAGGCGCCACTGCATCGATGCGTAAGATAGTTGTTTAATGTCTTTAATTTACATTAATTTCGAATGGAGTCTCAAGGGCTATTGTCACATGTCAATTTCAAGTGTTTCAAGATCTCAATTGGAAGACACAGGAATGCTGTAGGTCTATAATACTTGATAGGATAAACATGTTGAAATGTATGAGTATGGAGGTCTATGGATTTGCTTTGTGAATTCTTCCAATTAAACGCCAACGTTGAGCTTAAGCATAATTGAATGAGACGTCTTCAATAATGTATTGATTGGAATGTACAATTTAATCTTCTGGTTACAACAGCAATAACATATTAACTTGTGTCTTTATTTGAATATCTGTACTTATTTTATAAGGAACTTCCAAAAAAGGAGGACGTTCTCAATTGGACCGCTTTTTGTTTATGTATGTTACCGTATATCACCGACATGTACAGTTCGATCTGGAAATTTTTTTTTTAATTAGAAAGAGTATCAGTGTCTCATAGAAATTTGGTTAAAATTTGATCATCCATGTGGAAGATATTGCAGGGATTTCCTCGAAAATCAACAGAATAAGCTCTGCGGATAAATTTTAACTATGTAAACACACATCAAACTTAAGACTGAATTGTGACTAGTTCTGACGTGGAGGGTTATAGGTCACTAAAAATGGAAAATAAAAACTTTTTGCCAAAAATAGACTCGATTTCTTCACATAAAAAATTAGAAAACCAACCTCAGCTTGTGCTTTTCATTTGTTGAAATCTATTCAAAGTCGGTGCCAGATCTTGTTAAATTGGAATTGGGTAAAGGCAACGCTGCACATGATCGTATCCCGTAATGAGAGCCTTAATCCTAAAATATTTGTGGCTGGTAGGCTTCTGGAGTGTGTAAGGTAATACAAATACCTCGGAACTTGGGTAAATGAAGCATGGGATTCAGATCAAGAAATAAAATCCCAAATTGAAATTGCTCGAGGTTCGTTTAACAAAATGGGGAAAGTCTTGTGTTGTCGACAAATCAACATTAAAACGCGGGTCAGAATTCTGCTATGCTACATCTGGCCGGTAGTACTATATGGATGCGAGGCATGGACTCTCAAAGAAGATACAAGACGTCGCGTTGAAGCCTTCGAAATGTGGTGCTATCGCCGAATGCTACGGATTAGTTGGACTCAAAAAGTCACCAACGAAAGAGTTTTAGAACATGTATATATGTCTCGTAAACGAATGCAGACTATAAAGAAACGCAAAGTTGCATATCTTGGACATGTTCTTCGTCATCAACGATACCGCCTTCTGCAGTTGATTATGATGGGCAAAATTAAAGGAAAGAGACGGGTTGGAAGACGGAAGAAATCTTGGATGAGGAACATTAGGGAGTGGACCGGGATATCATCTGTGGAGGAGTTGTTTCGTCTTGCTAGAGATGCGAAACAGTTCTCGGAGGTAACAGCCAACCTTCTGTAAAGGACAAAGGCACACAATTTCAGCAGTGGTCGTAATTCCATGTTTATTACGTTAAAAACAAGTTACTAGTATCTTTTATTAACTCTCTGCACTTCCTTTTAATATCAACTATTTTAACTTGGTACTAAACAACATTCTAAAATAATTTCTTTTCTATCTTTTATTCACTTTATTATTTTGTTCTGTCCAGCCTCTTTCTTAGAACACAATTCAAGAAAGCTTTCTATATGAGCAATGTGCACTGATTATTCTGCACTGATTGAATCAAAAAGAAAGGAATCTAAATCCTAAATCCTAGGAGAGTAATAACATTTGTTTCTTTAACCATACCAACGAATTGAAACTACCGTTACCTCCTGGATGACATGGAAGCGTTCACATCGAAAGTTGCGACAAGACAGTGGTTTCACTAACTCACAACGCAAACAGCTGTGTGAACGCAGGCCACGTTAATATGAAGAGTACACCATTCTTAATCTTTCACTTTGTGCCGCTTAGAGGAAATTAACAGAAATTGTGCAAACATTATCTTATACTCAAACTGTTAGCGGGATCCATTCATTACGGTTTAGGCTTCGTGTTTGCAGGAAAATAGTCTTTTAAAATTTTTATTTACGAGTAATTTGTTTAGCGTTAAACTGTCCTTTTCATTCCACTTTCCCAAGGGCATAACGCAGGATAGAAGTCCCTATTGATTGGCTTGTTTAAAATTTCAAGCATCTAATTGTCGTCATTTTGAAAATTAAATAGTAGCGTTTTGTAATTAAGACAAACATTTCCTCAGATCCTTCCTATTGATGATATTCGGGCAAGACACATGGAACCGGTAAAAATATACAGAAGTGTACATACTATACGTACTAAGTGTATATACTATACGTACCTAATTGACAATTCAAAAATAGCACAATAATAAGAACCTTCCGCTACAATAAATATCATTCATTTAACATCAAATGCACCATCAGGGTTTCACGACATAAAATCCGTATTAAATCGACTGAAAGACATGTAGGCATTTAAAGGCAGAAGACAGGAATAAATTTGTATTTGCTTTGAGTTTTTGTTCAATTTAATTATAGCCATGCGTTTTTTGCGTTAATAATTTAGTGGAAATTGTGATAGAACTGTAAAGATGTAACATTACATTTTTCTTCCTTTCTTAATGACATTTTGTTACATATATAATAACGTTCTATTTCTTTGAAGTTTAACTCTATGTCAATCGTATATGGTATCATTAGGTCTCAAATTGGAATTCAAAATATGTAGTATCTATATATCGGGTATCTTCCAATCCAATTAAACCATCAAATGTACCACCAAGGTTTCATAGAAATATTAATACAATCATATTTTCATTTTCATTGAAAGAAACAATCGCGTGGGCATTAAAAGAAAAGGTAGAAGGAGGGAATAGTGTTTGCTTTTGGTTTTCGTAGGATTTAATTATTGATTTATGGCCGGCGAGCAGGACGCCGGTAATTGGCGACGTGTGAAGATATTGAGTATCCATGCCTGCTTCGTTGTTTTGCTTTTGTAATTCTATTGAATGGTGGAAATAAATAAATATTGTATTCTTAATATGGTTTAGTAAACTTCGATTTACTTCTTTTCTGGTTTATTTTATTTTTATCTGTCCAAGTCTACTTAGTTCAAAATTTTAAGCTATTATTTTATACACTGTCTTGATTTACATATGACATTTCTCAAGGTGTCCAAGACACAGGCTTTGCCTAGTTTGGAACCTATTGTAATATGGATTTTAGTTATAAGGATAGCGTATGCAATGTTTTTAAATAAATAAATGAATATAAGATAATTATGATAAATAAAAAAGTTAACAAATTGGCCCAATTCCAAAAAATACGAAGAAAAAAATATATCTATATTTATTTTTTTATACATTAAAAAAATATAGACTAAAAGATTATTTTAACAAAAATCAATAATACATACAGTAGTGAAAATTCAAACAAAGATCGCATGTGCGTCGCGCGCAGGAATGTGGCGGGCAGCGGTGGGAAACAAAAAAATAATATTTGTGTGTTTGTCCGCCGAGTGACACGGAAACACTCGCCTGACCTCCAACAAAGAACTGTTTGTCTTGTATCGCTACTAAAATATTGAACGAGCCCGAGTGACTTTGTATGCTTGCGAGAAGCTTGTTGTCCAGTGGAATGTAGCTTGCTATATTTAAAAGATAATAAGGTGATTTCCAACACTTTCTTATTCGACGGGATAAACATTTAAATTTTTTTTATTGATGTTTTACTTAATATAACATGCTATGTTTCTTTTTTATTAGATAAGATAAACTTCACGGGTGATCTACTTAAAAATTTAAAATCGCTTACAGTCGAGAAAGATCTACATACAGATTTTCAAAAAATCGGATACCTAGCGAAGTTTAATACATTCATTAAATTCGTGTAATTACCTTATTATATATTTAATAGACAGAAAAAGTATAGGTACTCGATTACGTGTCGTGAAAACATAAACTCCTTCCTATCCGTACACCAGTGCCGTTAACATTACATTAAAATGAACAAAATAACAAAAGATTAACTCAATGAAATTAATGATAACTTAAGACAATTCCACATTCTAGTAAGTTTCTATAACTATAGTTAGTTACAATAAACTAAATTCCAACAGTACAAGACCATTTAAAATACGTATTTTTTTAATGCCTTGGTATCTCCTATACATAAGCAAATTACTCTACACGCATGGCTTGTTTCTGCAGCTTATAGAGTTTGCTATTATTTAAACAAATATCTCACAACTACATGTGCACAAGCCCAACAGTAACTCGCCTCTCGCTATATTTGCTCATGCACCTAAGTATTTCGGTTCATCCACAGAGTTCAACCGACTGTGCACGTAGTACACTACTTTAGTAGTAGAATATACTAGCGTTGCTTCGCGATTTCATCCGTATGATCTTGGATTAGTACTGTAATGCAACATATAACCTTCCTAATGGCATGTATTCCCATCCCATTATTCTCCTATCCTATTCTAACTCCTGTCCAAACTTCCTATCATTAAACGTCTCTTTATTCCCTTCCCTTCCTTCAAGCCGGCAAGGCATCTGCGACACTTCGTCGTAGATGTTCATGGGCTGCGGTCACTTACCATCAGGTGAACCGCATGCTCCGCTCGCCTGCTATAGCATAAAAAAAGAACTTTGGTATGATAGAAATGTTCGTGTGTTTCATCACACCTCAATTACTGATCGGATTTGTGAAATTTTGTATGCACATGACCCCGAAATTAAAAGTAAGCCGCGGGCAGGCTGGTCAGAAATCACCGTCATCATCCTGCCCTTATTGTTTTGTGTCTCTTCTTTGCCATTTCCGCATTCACACCTCTTTCATTCCTCTTTCATATCTTCTTTTATACAGTCCATCCATCGTTTTTTTGGCCTACCCTTTCCAGTCCATCTTCAAGAAATGATTTTTTAAATTCATTTATTTAGTAATTGACAAAATTAGCATGTAAAAATATTATTTTCCTTTCCATAAAGTTAGTATTTATAGATTAAATTTGAAATGCAGCACTGTCATTTTTATAAAACGCATCAACGATGATCCTTTAAGTATTGCGATTTCAAAGATAAAAGCTACTTTGACTTTGATTTTATCTACATGATATAAACCTGATGATGATTTTTCGAAACTAGTTGTAAATAAAATAAAGTTTATAATTAAATGTGGAAATCATGTGAAAAAGTTAATTCTATATTTTTAAAATGCATTTCCATCAAGAAGTGAAAATACAGTCTATCATGTATACTATACGATATAGTTCAACGGATTTTTGCATTATTCGATGTTGAACAATGGTAATACCATCATAGTTGAAATCGATATAATATTCATATCTATCTACAAAGTATAGAAAAACATCTCGTTAAGTGACAAGCAAGGCTTGCTATTTTCTTGTAATGAATTACTGAGCCCGTGGCGCTTTGCGATGCAAGAGGCTTGTACACCGCACGCAACATATGTTTTTCGTATTATGAGGGTATAAAAAATAATTTATAACTATTCTGTTCATTTGCTTTGGTGACTAGTGCGGAATGATTTTATTAATAACTAGCGACCCGCCCCGGCTTCGCACGGGTGCAATGCTGATAAAAACCTTCCTCATGAGTTACTCTATCTATTAAAAAAACCGCATCAAAATCCGTTGCGTAGTTTTAAAGATTTGAGCGTTCATAGGGACATACAACATGACACATGACAGAAAAAGCGACTTTGTTTTATACTATGTAGTGAAATGGCACCTCTGGCAAATGTATTATACCTTGTTGTAATGTTTCTTACCTGTTCCTTCTTGATTTATTCGTTATGGCATTCATTTTTTTCATTTCTTCTCGAAGCCATCAACATAAAATAAATGAATAAATAAACATATTATAATGTATTTTCTATTTGCTTTGTAAGATTTATTTTTATATTTTTCAAAGAAATTATTATTTTTTACATAAATGTATAAGAAATTAATAAAATACTTTATCTAGTTACTCATTTAAAATTAAAATTTAATCGAATCACATCGCAATATTTAGACGTAAAGATAAGGTTTATGTCTAAATCGTTTTAATATTTTATAATATTCAAAACAGCGATTTCTATGGACATAACCGATATACCTGATAAGTAAGAACTCAGATGATCGAAATCATTTTACGACGGACATTCTTTGAAATATTCCTACGGGCTACTGGTTTACAATCAAACGAAACCGCTTAGGCTGGTGATACATCGTCTTAATATTATTAAAATAATAGACTTTATTTGGGGATACTTAAATTTGATAAGAGAACACATTCCAATACTTTTTAAATTTTTTGTCTGTTTATCTGTTTGCCTTTTTATTTGCTCGCGCATCGCGCGTAAACAGCTGATTGAATTGAGATAGAAACCTTACTAATCTATCGAGAAAAGTCCCGGCCAGGTTATAGGATATAATATCTTCCACATGGTGGATCTGACTTTAACTAATTTCTACGGGACCACATGGAAACCTTATTCTTTCGATTGCAGAAAGAATTTTCCAAATCGGACCATAAATGCCAGAGATATGCCGTAACGTATTGAGAACCTTCTCCTTTTTTGAAGTCAGTTAAAAAGATATAAAAAGTAATGTTCTCATGTCTCATTCCAAATCTCTCTTTGGCAACGTACCCTATAGCTTTGTAAGCCTCATAACTTCGTATCATATTACACAACAGCCATGTCCATTCTACAATGACCTTGCATAAGGACACCTATTTAACTTGCTATACCTTAATGTTAAAACAAATGAGTAATTATTTTTTCTTATAAATAGGTTTAGTGCCTGATGTAAAATTTAAGAAGAAAAAATAATTCATACCCCACGAAACACTACAACATGTCACATAAGCTGATAGTACGGGCAGTCAAGCAAATATATTGATTTATATATTCATGCTACTTTATGTATAGCACTTAATACAAGTAATTATGACTAAAGTGTAAACTTATTGCTTAAATACAATAATATCAAATCAAATCAAATCAAATCAAACCAGTAAAAGAAAGTAGGTGTGTATCTGCCATAAGCCGTGATACGCTGCGACACCAGCTGATCGTATCGGCGCAGATAAGCAAATATTTTGATTGGTCTGCTACAAATTACCACAGATAATATCTAATACTGAATTTATGTCAATATATTTATGTTATTCATTTTTGCGAACATTCATTTTTTAATGGTTAACTGTTTGTTGACCCGAAATAGATCTTATTACAAAAACTTGAAATAGCTCAAAAGTTTTTTTCTACAGGAAAAAATTAATATGTAAAGTTTTATAAGCTTTTATCGAACTGGTCTTCTTAACTAAGTTTGGGAGTTATTGCCAGTATTTATATATTTATTTATTTATTGGTTTCCTCTTTTACATTGTAAATATAACATTGCAAATCGTGAATACTGTAGAGCTGAAAATTGTCTCTTTTATTATACATTCTTTATATTGAACAAGAGCTATCAAGATATTTAATTTACTCCTTTCAATAACGCAAAACAAATTCGAAACGAAGATTTAAATAATAAAATCTATTTTGCAAGATTATATCTAATATTGAACATAAATGTGTTCAAAATGACCTTATGACCACGGTACTGCACAGACAGTTTTGTACCAATTTTATGTCTGCGATAAAGTCCTATCAATAGTTGTAATTTTGATAAAATTGTCCAATGCAATAAGAAACGTTCGTGTCAATATACAATATATACGAGATAGTGCAAATGAATCGAACCGATTTGTTCAAGTGACTCATGACACCCCTAATGTTTGGTGTATTTTGACACTCACTAATCTAACTAATAAATTATCGAATTAATAGGCGTAATAGTTATCATAATTTAATATTTATTCAATAAAGTTACTACGGTTTACCAATATTCTTAATTTGATGATTGAATCATCCAAAATTTTCAAAACATTTATCTATATTTGGAATGGATATTCTATAATTATTTTTCAATATAAGTTTTACTAGGTAATTCACGTCTTAAATTATAACCAATATTTAAAATAAGCTATTTCATGTTGTATATATTGCCATCCGAAATAGCATCAAGGAAAACATAGAATTACTCCAGTATTTTTACTAACAATTTAATCTTTACAAAACGGGTTAAATATCTTTTGCGAAGACACTTAGTTATCACTTCAAGAATTCTGCATATAGATAGCACGTGATAAGACGCTCATCTTGAAACACCAGTCCTATCTCAACACCATAAATTTATTGATATTTTAATGTCACAAATGATCTGTATGTAACTACGAAACTTTTCCATTTACCATCTTAACTACCTCAACTCCTATCAATCATTTTGCTACCTTATAATATAGACTCTAGAGTTGAATATTGATTGAGACATTATAGTTCATAATTCGTTTTGCATCTAACGACGTAACAACGTGTTTTTCGAGCGAGGCTAGCTCATAAGTTATCGTATGTAATAAAATTAAATGTAACACATTTCTCTTTTTCATATAATCTTAATAATTTATACGCATTTTTAGTTTGCGACGGCTATCGGCGCCTAAGGGAAGGCGCTCGGTTCTCGATCGAGTCTCGAATGAATATTACATCAATATAAATTTATTACTGATGACGTTATGTATGTTTTAAATTACGGATTCGAAATCATCTGGTAATTACCTTGTTGTATATAATAAATTCTAGCTTCGCCTTTATGCCTTGGAATTGGTTTCTAGATGTAAATTAATGATATGCTAATCCTGTTTCCAACTTTTTGTCGATAGTGTTGCTTTGATTTTCTTTTTATTTATGGGTTTTCTCTTGGAAATATTTATTTTTATGGCTAATAGATGCGTCACTTTATTTCTAGGCGACGCGCTGCATCAAGCTGCAATATGGAGGCAATACACGTTAGGGCTTGCATGATGGTTTTAACCTTACATGCATAACCCACGTTTAAGAGTTTCCGTGCCCTGTACAGTTAAACCACATACACAGTGAGGTTTGCTTGTTGGTTATGCATGTAATGCTAAAAGCATCGTGCAAACCCTAACGAAGGCCTCCATTATTTAGAAATTTCATAAAGATTTGTTGCAAATATGTTGTAACTTATTATTGTTCAAAACCCTTGGATAACAAGAGCCAAAAATATTAATAAGTACACCATTAGAATTTAAAAATCACCAGGTATTGACTCAGTTCACCGATTTTCATCCTTACATACCTTAACCAATATATTGGTTCAATCATATTGAAAATGAATATAAATAAATTGTTTTGTCAAATACGAAAACCATGTTTAATTAACAATTTCTTTGCATATGGATATAATTAAACAGCTATACTAATAAATTTTGTTTCTATACAATAATATAGTATAATTTGAAACGGACAAAAAATTACTTCACGTTAATCTTAAACAATTTCTTCACAATCACGTCCCCGGTATCTCTCTATAGGAAGCTACTAGCAAACGCAATAAAACGATAACATCTGGTGCAATTTGAATTACACAGTACTTACTGGTGCTAATAAATTAATTTAATGTATTCCTTTCCGTGTTCACCGTCTATAAGCAACCTGTTGCCTCAGTTATCCGAGATCCTTGCGGCAGAATTGCAGTTTTATGGTAAAATTAGATGTAGCTCATGTACGCATTGATTATCAATAAATCTATATTTGTATGTTTAGATTGGTTTATTATAAGATTGATTTAATTATAACACTACAGATTTTTTTTGGGTAATCGCATAGGGCTTACTGGTGCTAATAAATTAATGTATTTTTTCTTTGTTCATTGTCTATAAGCAACCTGCTATTTATTAAGTTACCCAAGATCCTTGGGCATCCTTATTTATTAAATTTTATTGACTTAAAAAGGACACTATAATTTTAAATACTCTAGTTAATGTAATGTTCCATAACCCTTCTTAATTTCCATTATAAAGCAGATTTCATCTACCCTAATATTATCAAGAGGAAAACTTTGTTTGTTTGTAATGAAAGGCTCAAAAAGTATTGGACCGATTTTAAAAATTCATTCACCATTCGAAAGCTACATTATCCACGTATACATGACATAGGCTATATATATACATATAACTTTATGCTACGGGAGCAAAAACACACGGATCAGCTAGTGTTTCATATAGGTAACACAGATATAAGAAACTGCGGGTAATAAATAAATAATTAAGTCTGTTACTTTGCACTCGAAGGACTTTTTATACCGATCTTAAAATGATGAACAATAACTCACTGATGTATCGGAGGGCGAGCCCGGGGGAGCCAATATTCCGCCACCCGCGGTCTTCGGCGCGGTCAGTCTGTCAGGTGTAAGCAGATAAAGCCTCCGTTTAACATTGCTAGTATTATCCGACTGTGAAAAGATGTGCCAAACCATTATTATGGTCTTATTCTAGGTATATAAGAATTAATGTACTCAAACGTTGCTTAGTCAATAAATAAAATAAAAGACGAATGCGTTTGGTGCGGTCCTGTGGACGCTTAGCATTATCGGTGCTATAACATTTTATGAATAAGACCGTTAGAGTTTACACAAATTTCCTGTATTCCCAACCCATCCCTTTCCCATCCTGTTCTTCTCCTCTTCCAACTTCCTATCATTAATCCTCTCCTTATCCCCTCCCCTTTCTCCAAGCCGGCAAGGCATCTGCGACACTCCTATGTTGCAGATGTTCATGGGCTGCGGTCAGTCACTTTACATCAGGTGAACCGCATGCCCCGCTTGCCTGCCTTAACATAAAAAAATAAAGTAAATTGTTGATATAATATAGATTTTATATAACGCCTTCCGAAGTCGTAAGTTGATCAGATTAAATACCAATAAGGGGTCACCCATCAAAAGACTGATCGTCTTTAATGTTGCTATTCAATATTTCAATAACTGAAACATGTATTTACGAAGACACACTACAAACAGTAAGACACTGCTTTACGTCCATAGTGGAATGTGGTAACATATGGGCATCATCGACCCATGCGACCGACGTCCAAATCATGCCCAAGCATGATTGAACGCTCATACAAAACTGCTTAACTTTAAACTGCTTCTATACTGTAGTGAGTCCAACTACTTATATCTTTCTGTTGGCTACAGCCCTAAGCCCTTATCGCAAATCAGCTCGTCTCCGACATTTATTCATGAGCCGCATATGCTTAACCCAACATTTATCATCGACACATAGTCAATTAAATTACACGATGATAGCGCGATCCAGATTTCCCATACACGCGTTATTTATTGCTCAGTAATTTGTATTTGTATTATTATGTCGATTTAGTAGATTTATCGATAGGAAAGAAATGCAATTTGTTTGAGATTATCGATGATAGGATGCTGGTTTTAAATTGGAATTGTATAAGGGATTGACCTTTGTATTATTGAAGCTAGTGTTTAAATAAAGAGTTATATATATTGTTCTTGGATACAAATATCGTTACTTACATATTCTATAATCATGAATAGATTTTGTATGTTATTAAATTATTAAATTTAAAAAATACCTACAGATATTTTATGTTTGATCCATCTCATTTTGACAAATAGTTGTCTTTAATTCTAGGTAGGACGATTAAGTATTATTAAAAACACTTATGTACTTTAGACACCTCAAACATTCCCAAACTAAAGCTTGTTTTATAAAGAAGACTATGTTAACAATTATTTAAGATAAAAATCACTAAACTGTAAACAAATCCTCGAATTGTAGACATCGATCATCTGTCACGGGTATTTCCTCTTCCCGGTCACTCGTTCATTACGCGACACTGACGCATCCCATTGGGCATTGCTTTATTTCATTCCTTCATTATAATCTGAGACGCCATTCATAGATTGACATGCATTATAGTCTGTGCTTCTTATGTGCCCGCGTTTATTTAAAAATCGAATGTTCAATTTTATTTTTTATTTGTGGCCAAAATTTAAGAAACAATTTGATTATTATTTAATAAAGTTATTTTTTTTTTGTTTCTAAAATTCATTAAATATTTTTCGAGGCATATAATTACAATTTTGAAATTGCCATTTTACCTTAACTCGATCTTAATCACTCATCATCAATTATAAAAAAAGATATTTAAATTCTTTCCGATATCGTTATTTGTCACAAGATGAGGGAAGACATTTGGATAGACAAAACACACAACTTCTTAAGTATACTTCTTTTTTTAATCCAGTACAAGTGTACCAAGAATAAAGTTAATTGAATCAATTTCAATATGCAACGTAAGCACATTTTATTATTATGTGTTAACCTATAGGAATTCAGTTTAAGTTTTAATTTTAATATCGAAACAAAGCATTCCGCCAACCCCATTCTGAGCGCTAAACGTTTTATTCGATCACAGCATTATCCTTTCGACACGGTAGCTCTAATTGGGAGACGGACAAAAAATCAAGGAAACAAACACTTTAATGATACGACCCTTCATAATTCTGAGGCAAGGGAATTCCATTTAACATGTGAATTGGTGTTAGATGCGGTAGGTGTAACATACATGAGTGTTTCATCGGCCTCGAATATTAGACTATTTAGGATTCGCATCTTTTTAATTTTATTGTGTATGAATTGATTTTCAAGTATGAGACTGATAATTTATTTATCCATTATGAAAATTCATTTAAAACAGAGTTTTTATGACAAGAATTTGGCGTAATTGGCACGAGAAAACCTTTACTGGTTACTGGTCACACCGAATAAACAAGAGAGAGTCCAAAAGCGCGGCAATCCGCATTGGCCAATCACAATGCCGGATTGCCTTTTAATCATCGAACTTGCCATAGCTGGCCAGCTATTTAAAGCAGGTCACTGAAAATAAGGTTTTAATGTATATTTAAGAAAACAAATTAATAATTAAAGCAAAATAGCTACCACTAGTTATTAAATCAATCGTGTACGGTAAGGATAAGCTGAGCATATCTAATGAAACGCACACAAATTTTTACCTTTATAAAACATCTGTTGGCTGCAAAACAAAACTGATATTTGGTAAAGATAAAAGAATTGCGTTTTGTACGTTCGTTACCACTTCACCTAACTTGGATGGGACGCGGCAAGGCGCGAGCTGTCTGACCCAACACGAGACGCTGACAATATGTTATTATACCCGAAGTCTAAATCAATCTTAATGTTGTGACGTAACTGACATGTGTGATAATGCGAGCCAAATTATATGTTTGGGTATAACGTTTAATTAATGTTTTGGTACCTTTGCTTAGGTGCTCTAAATAGATTAATAAGCGGCTGTATCGGTACATATTACATGTATTAAATTTAATTCAACTTTAAAGATTACAATTTTATCTGGAGCTATAATTATCGCGACACGTAATGGATATATTGTGTTATTTACGACCAATACGATTATCAGTTGTTTAATATTATGATTAACATATTATAGTAATACTAGCCACGCTCCATGGTTTCACCCGCGTAACTTCTAATTCCGTGGCAACTTCGGCATTAAAAGTAGCGTAAACCAAGTAGTATACGTAAACCAAGTTTTTCATTATCGGTTCATTAGTTTTTGCGTGAAAGAGTAGCAAACATATATACATCATCTCAAACTTTCGCATTTATATTATTAGTAGGAAGTAAGATTATTAGTAGGATTGGTCGTAGCTTACGTCGATCTATATCTGTTTGAAAGTAATAATATTATGGTTTCTGTAAAAGATGTAATGTGTGTCTGTACTTTCCAATTCAGTACTATAATAAAATACTTCGACGAATTATATAATGAGTATTAAAGTTCTGAGGTTTAGTTCAACGGCACAAGTCGCAGCTGATTCCAGTACATAACAGTGGCTTAATAACTTTACTATTAGTTCACTTATCTGCAGTATAACCAATTACATACGGTAACGGTTTTGTATAGAACTATAGATTATATAACTCAGAATAGATTTGACAAAAACAATAGATTATAAGAGAACTTTTACAGATAATACCAGTGTAGTTGATATAACAGATAATATCCAAAACTCGCTTTGTTAACTGTATATTCATATTATTTTTTTCATATATTACAAAACTTCTTGTATAGACGAGGCGACAGCCGCGGGCTCTGATTGATGGGCGCCTCTCAGATTGTTAGTGTTTAACTAACAGTTACAATCCCAAATAAATTGGATCTTGATTGATGGCCTAATAATATTAAGCAAACACCCGCTAGAAAGTGTTAAGGTTTCATAACTGGTGCAACGATTTATGATGCATTGTGGATCGGTATGTGTTATTACAGGATTGGGTGTTGATTAAATTGAAAAGTGATGAACACTTCGATGGTTTTCCTAGGCAATGTTGCCAGATATTCCTATTTATAGATTAAATAATTAATTGATTATAATTGAAAACCGTCTTTAGTGACATCAACAAAAAAATACAATGATTTCAAAACTAATCGATGAGGCTCTTCTTTGATAAATAGATATTAATAATACTGGCGTTTTTCAAAAGCTTCGCTCGCTGTTTTTTAAAACTACGTGTTATTCTAATGTGTAAGCTATATAACTGTAAAGTTAAGTCTAAATCCGTACAGTAGTTTTTGTGTGAAACAGTGACAAACACATAAATAAATCCATCAAAAAATTCAAAATCTTTATTGGCTCGAATACATGAAATACACAATACAATGAAAGGTGTTACAAAAAATTGTTCAACACCTTTTCCTGTTACAGTCACAGCCTGCAAAATATTTTATTAAGTATGCTTATATTATAGGGTATATTATAAAATTATTGTTGGTAAATGAAGACGTTAAACCGCGACAGACTGTGAAATATTTGAGAGGATTCGCGTAAACCACAGATAATATCTATCCCATTATATTCGGTAAGGTTCACCTCACGTATTAATATAATTATTAGCTCGGTCCACTATTACTGTCCATATCACATTGTCTGAGCGTTTAGATTTAAACCGTCTTTGTGAAAGATAGATGGATACTATTTGGAGATATTTTACCTGGAAAGAAAATTTGTTGAGCACTGTAAGCAGTTGCAGTAATCTATACTAATATTATAAAGCTGAAGAGTTTGTTTTTTGAACGCGCTAATCTTAGGAACTACTGGTCCGATTTAGTTAAATATAATTAGAAATGGTACTACTGCAAACCAGTAATACGTCTTACAAAAACAGAAAATGTCTATAAGTTCCTAAACACAAAGTTTAAACGTACTTTGAACAAAAATTAAATGAAAAAGAATAATGGTATAAAAATTTTATTCACAACCATTTAAGCCGTAGCTTATTTTGTTAGAACTTAATACAAAACTCCAACCGTGACTGACTGCCATATTGATCTATCAACGCACAGCTCAAACCGCTGAACGTATCGAGCTGAAAAATGGCATACAATATAAATTTTCTTTTAAATCGATAATCGTTTAATATTAAACGTTTAAGGATATGACACTTAATAAACGGACCGTTTCGTTGTTAAACTTAAAATGACAATAACAAAACTGAGTGAAAAAAAAATCTTAACAAAATTTTAAAATATTACGTTCGAATTCTCTCCACTAATTAGTAATTGTGCTAGATCGCCTTCTATCAGACGGCCGCCTTAAACTTTTTACTCGAGCGGCGCCGGCCATTGTTCCCGTCCATTCGTCGCACTTCATGCTATTCACATTCAAATTAAATGCCGGTGTATAAAATTAATTTGTCTTTTGTCTTAGCCATGTTGACGCGCGCAGCGTGCGCCGTAATGCTCCACAAATCATATGGACCATGCTTCATTTGTTTTTCATTTATTCGACGCTTTCAAATTGTAACTTTACTCCGAGTTGTTTGACGATGTCAGACAAAAAGAAGAATGGATACTTGCATATTAAATATCTAAAAGTTCTTTGTGACTATTAATAAGTAGATTACGTTGCTTACCTAAAGACTTTATATAAGATTTATTCATTAAAAGTAGTATAAAGTTTAGAATCTATTATCGAATGTAATACGAATATTATCAGATGTAAAGTTATAACTTAGATTAGATTGATTGTGCCAAATTATATGGGCCATGCTTCATTTATTTTTCATTTACTCGGAGAAATTATTCAATTATATATTGTTTGGTAGAGTACCATTAATATGTAAGTTATACATAAATTTTGCATATTTCCTTGACTGTCCATATTTTAGTTGGTACATCGATTGATGAGAACAAATCGTTCAATGTCAAGAATGTTCCTTTACAATGTATTAAACTTATCTAGTGTATTTCCAATTATATATAATAAATTAAAGACTATGCTCGTTTTTAAAAGCATTCCGTGCTTTAAGAAAGTACCTCTTAAACGTACCTATAAATCGTACTTGTTTCTAATTAAAATCTTTATGCCAAGCTATGTGGCGACACACGTATTAAAAACTAAAAAAAAGCTATTAGAAGATCCCAAATATCCATTGACATCCGTTAAACGATGACACCATCCCGACCATAAGTGACACCTCAAAAACACATAGCACCAATAACCGTGTATAATTTGAAGCGAGTGTCGACGGGTCACTTTTTCGATTTAGTAAATAATTTTCTCATTACGGCTGATACTGACAGTGGGTGCCGTTCTGCATTAAGCAAAGCGTCGTATTAGCTACATAATCGAACGGAGCGCAATACATTGCTTCCTAGACAGCTAACACCGAGCCTGTTCGGCGCACATAGCCTGCAATGTGGTGTTCACAAAATTATCGTGACTGTTCACAGATCATAATAATAAAATGTTTTTTCGTAAATTTTGAACAATATTATAGACTTCTTGGTGAAATGATATTCTTCCTTATGATCTACTTAACATCTAATAATTGCGCAAGACGGCATTTAACAAATAAAATGGGATGTAAGTGATATTTTAACGCGTAAACGCACTCTGTTGCACTCGGATAGCAACTGCGCTTAGCTAATTAATGTACAAAAACACATATCACCAATAACCGTGTATAATTTGAAGTGAGTGTCGACGGGTCACTTTTTCGATTTAGTAAATAATTTCTTTCTCATTACGTCTGATACTGACGTTTAATTTATTGGAACACCGTATGGCCCTTTGCGTGAAATGTGTGACAGGTGACGCCTCAGTCTGTAGGATCTCTAGAGGTTTAAACGTTAATTTTCTTTTAAATTTTGTCGTGTATACATATTTTATATACATACAGAACATTTAAAGAAAAGTATTTTTTGTTTTAAAAATATGTCATTCTTGTTCTTCTACTCTCTCTATATTCTCCTTATCCCCTCTCCTTCCTTTATGCCAGTAAGGCATCTGCGACTCTTCGATGTTGCATATTATGTTCATGGGCTGCAGTTAGTCACTTAACATCAGGTGATCGCATGGTCCGCTTGTCTGCTGTAACATAAAAAAATATGCTTACAATGGGCCAATACAATAAAAGCACACACTGTGACAGTCAATTTAGGTATAATCGTAAAAAGATTAGTCGTTTGATGATCTTATGGTTGACTGAGAAAATAATTAGCAAATATGGGTACTTACTTTGTGTGCAAAGATACTAATTGTAAGTAAAATGTACTTGACATTTTGAAGCTTCTAAACAGTTCATTGATGAAGCGCTTACCAGTTATTTTACTACATATACTTAAATTTGTAACACTCAATATTTTAAACCTCTTACAATATGACGTGAATCGGTCATTATACACGTGAATTATGATGGACGTAATGAGGTGATTTGTACGTAAATAATGAATATCATAAACAACTATGCGGTTTACTTTCAAATCTTCAACTAGAATCATAAGTTTTGTTGTAAGATGCTCTATCAGTTAAAAGTACAAATTATTGAATTAGTAATGTACATATTAATGATTTTATCAAAAATTATTTGCCAATATTTTAAACTCCTCTCCATAAAAAATCGGTAATACAATAAATAGGTGAAATTAACTGTACTTAACGCTTTAATTTTTAACCTTACAATTAAAGTATAACAAATAATATTTATACTGTGACATCGAATCTACTACCCACATTTTTTGTTATTTTTTGATTTGTTTACTACCTGATGATGAATTCTCGAAACCGGTTGTAATTAAATAATATTTTTAAATAAATAGTGGAAATAGTGTAAAAAAGTCTTTAATTCAATACTTAAAATGCATTTCCACCAAGAAGTCACAATACAATCTATCAATTAACAAATAAAAGACAAAAGAGATTATCCCAAAACGTCTTCCTTTCATCCATGTAATATCCCCTATAAAGGAACACCTGAACAAAACATCAAAAGTCCGGCACAACCGTGACGAACGCTGCCCCGCCCCGGACCACGTCTTTAGTTATGTGTAATTAAAAACTCAAACATCGATATTACAAATCAAGACGCGAGACGCATGTACAAGGGTGTAGAGAATTCTAGATGTCGCAGTTATGAGCCTTACAACTAGCTGTCTTGAGGTTTTGTATCGATAAGATTTTGGTAATTGTTATGAATAGTTATGTGAGGATAATTGAGAGGAGGTTTTCATAGAGGCATGATCACATAGGAGATTTCCTATCTATGTCTGCGACGCAACTAATCCATAATATTGAGACTGCCCATTTATAAGATCAGACTTTGAATGCTGGCTTAATCCAAAAGTGAATGAAATTCAAAACTGTACTCACCGTTATACGACAACGTTTTGGAACCTCTAATTTTTAACAATTTTTTACATAACATTATATACTTTACACATCTTTTTTAAAAAAGAAAGGGAAATTGAGTTATTAACCTATTTACATTCAAAATGAAACGCAAAAGTTCGATTTTGTACAATAAAAGCGGCATCCAGTCAACACAAGATCAGTGGTATTCATGAATCACCCCGCTCAATTAAGCTATTATGAAAGGATAAATTAATAAAAATCACAATACAGTTCTTTCTAAGAAATTGTTATTGAATCACCGGCACGCCCATGATAGCTCAATAACAAAATGTTTTTATATTTTCTTACAACGCATTTGCATATTCTACGAAGTGAACGATACGGTTTCTCCTTCCAATAAAATTTCAATTGGAATACATTGTGATACTTTTCTATATAAAAAGGAAATGAAAATGATTGCCACAAAGCCTAAACTGGTACCACCTTTATTAACAACTTAATTCATCTTATGAGCTAACTTACGAAAAAGGGAAGAGGTAAATATGATAATCGATAATAATAGTTTTTATTTTTTAATTTAAATGTTAATTAATCATCATAAAATAAAAAGTCCAAACTTTTTTTTTCGTTTAAACTTAGCGTTTGCTTATCTTCGAAAGTACCAAATGGATTTAAAATTCCTTCTTATTATGAAAGATATGGTCATGAGAAATGCTATCTAGTTAGTACCTACCGCTTCTACTAAGTAGCTATTTATTTAAAAAACTGATAAGTTAAAACAATTTGTTTTTACAGCATTTGATTAAACCAGAGTCAAAGTAAAAGTAATTCATTAATAAAAACTATTTTCTCATGTCATATTTTACGCAAGCAAATGTTAAGGTTAGGTTCCATCACAGTGTCAAGCACAGCTTCTATAAATATTTATAACAAATCCCATACAGTGTAAGAGAAATTATAGTACAGATTATTCATTTCGACGATAAGATCTGGATTGCGAGTGCTGGCAAAACAATGAGTAACAATCGCGGGCATTATGTACATCGCATAACACTAAATTATGTTATGGTAATGGACGCGGTGACTGGTTATGAGAAACATCATATATGTACAATGTTCTTTTAATGGTTTGATAGATTTCGTTATAGGGACTGGCAAATCAAACAATCTATAAAAACATGAAATCAGCTCCTGAACTAGTCTCCTTATAAACAAATGTTCGATTTGATTGTGGACTGAAGAATTATTTCATTGATAATATACTAAATTACCGTTTTGTATTGAATTAAAAGGAATATTCTACCTTATATTTATTATATGAAAGCTAGTTTAGAGCTTTAATATTTAAAACTAAATATGACATTTAACAATTTATACTATAGCTGCAGTATGATTGTTAATATGTGCAATATTACAACATAAATTGTTAAAAAAATATTCTAATTAATTTCTTTTTAAACTCCTCTAAGAGTGTAATACAATGCAACTAAATCAATATATTTTAATGCATATTTAGAGCAAATAAACTGATAAGTATCACCTACAATACACATACTGAACAGGAAAATCAGTCCGCAACAGAACAATATCATGTTTGGATCATGTCAAAAATTCTTTCAACCATTACTGCTATGTACTTGATAATTAAGATTTAGTGACTAGACAGTATTGAATTAATTACATTCAATTGTTAGGCCTATTTTTGAATTATGGCTCTATTACACGCGTTTGTAGGCACTTATTAATTGAGACATTGAATTATAAAAGACCGCACATCAAAACAATAAACATAAAGAACCAAAAATATTATAATCGAGTTTCAACGACTAAATAGGTTTTCTTTTAATCAAAAATTTGTTTTTCAAAAACATTTTGTTTGGTGATATAGAGGACTAAGTTGCGATATAATAATAAATCTTATAATTTATCGCTACCTCTTAATTTTACGCATATCTGTAATAGTTTTTTTAATATGTAATATAGTATTAATGACAATATATAGCAAACTAGTGATTAAATAATAAATTATTTTAGGAAACGACTTCTTAGATTGAAAGTTAACTCTCTATTAAATAAACTAGCTAAGTCATATAGAGTAAATTAATTAAAAATCAAGTACCAGATTTGCGGGTAGTTACAAATCAATCATGCGCCACGCTTCATTACGATAACATCGCCCGTGATGAGAGCTCGACAACTGAGAATACAATTTAATTAATGTTGCAATGCGACCATCTACTAAATTAATTCTTAGTAGCAGTTCAAGTATTAATAATTATTTTTATTTTAATTAAAATAATAATTAGGAGATATTCTCCAGATTGTTTTACTATTCTCGTTTTATTTGTCTTAGGATAAATAGATATTCATCCATTCTCTTGTAAAAATAAATTACGTAAATAAGCTTATAACGACATAATATAATTTATGAATCAAATTATATAGTTTTTATAATTGTCAATTTTTATTAACATGAATTAATGATTTTCATTAAATAATAATAAAGATGGGGCATCTTTAAAAAACACAATGACTTATATTTTAAGAATATGACTGTCGTTTTTATCGAAATAAAAACATTGTCCCTGAAGAGTTACAAGGAGTTCTCAGAAGGGCGTCTCCAGACGTGTCGACTCGAGCGACACTTCAAACCTGTCCTGATCCTGGCTTTAAGAACATACGAGTATTAAGGCGTCAAGTAACGAGGCGTTTTCGATGAGAATTAAAAAATAAGACAATTTTCCAAATTTAAATGATATAAGTTAGAAGTCGACTCGAGACAATTTGTTTTCATCCTTGTTTAAAGAACGTATCGTTTAGTCAGCTATGCACGAAGCAAAATGGTTATGATTCAAATTTGGAACGAAGAAATGAACGTAAAAATTTAAAAATATCAAGTGACGAGCAATTTTCGAAATTTAAATGATATTAATTCAAATTAAAAAAAGTTACAAGAACGTATTTCTCAGAATGTACGTCTCCAGACGTATCTGTCCCGATCCTTTCTTTAAGAACATCACACACATCAACAGCGTTAGGGCGCGATTCACGAGGCAGAATGTGATGGCTCAAATTATAAGAAGTTAAGGTAATGTTAATTCAAAAAAATCAAGAGATGAGGTCCTTTGTGAAAATGTTCTGATGTCAAAATTTAAATGACGATATAGGATATGTGTTGACTAAACCAACACTTCAACCTATCTTGGTCCTTGTTCGAAGAGGCCACCGTTAGGCTAGCGATTCACGACATAAAACGCGACGGTTGAAAAATCAAACTTCACTTTAAGAGAAATAAAGTGTCAGCTTAACACTTCAAATAATATATTCCCATCTTGTATGGAAACTTTCGTAGACTATTTAGACGTTACAAATGTCAAAGATTAATTAATGTAAAGATTTAATATTAATCACTTTAGGACTGACCTTAAAATTAATTATTAATTAAAATTAAAATAGATGAAGGGAATAACCTTTAGCTATCACTGGTCATGACAATAAACAAATCCATAAAATAAACCTCGTTAAGTCAACAGAAAAAAACCCTTCTTGTGTACTCGTCCTAACCAAAGCACGACACTTATCATTCCGGACAATCCTTTATATTTGTCTTTGAAATGTGATGACAGTGGTACAAATTACCGCTACAAATCTGTTCGTCGCCTTATCTTCCAGTGATGGATGCGTCCAGATCACTCTGACGTAATTAATACCTTAAAATCATCCTTTATTCCGTGTGAATGGACTTGAATTGGGATAAAATATATGGGAATGTGAACTAGCCTTAATGGTTACGTTTGTATTGTATTACCTTTATTTAAGAGCATCCTTGGGTACTAAGTCGTTGTTTGTTTAGGAAGAAGAAATGTTAGAAACGTTCACTAGATAGTTAACTTGAGATCACAATAGAGGTACTATTTCATGTTAATTTTAGTTGTGTATTAAATGGTTGAAAGTGATTTAAAAAAGACATAAATTACAAAATGTACAATACAATACAATAACTTTATTTAACATCATATAAAAAAGACACATACTATTAATTATTTTACATGGATAGAGGTCTAATTGTGATGATTTGAATTCGTAAACCTCAAATTGCATATTTTATTAATGGTGAATTACGAAGAATAAAAAAAAATTAACCACTTAAAATCTATGAGAGTAACTACACCTTAAAATATGACATAAAGGCGCCATAAACGCACCAACAATAATTTAAAGATAACGAGTGAATCGTTGCAAATGGCCGCCATTGGCTCGCGCGGTATTGTTGTTGCAATTTAGCGTCGCTTCAATCGCTGAAATATTTCGTGCTGGGGCATGTCCAATTGCTAACGAGGCTGCGACGCAAATGAATAAGCACCGGCCAACGAATATGTGATATGGGGAATAGATGCACCGTGAGAGATTATGACATCAAATATAATGGTCATGCTACCTGTAGCATACCAAGGAAAATTAGTGTTTCTAGAATTTCATATATTAAATTTTTTTAATGAGAACAACTGAAGAAGAAAAACAAAATAAGGCCGGCCCCACACATGCTGAATGTCTGTCTGAATTGAGGATCTGATTTTAAGATCCTTACAGGTCGATCTAAGAAATTCAGAATCTGAAAAAATCAGGATGTGTGTGGGGCAAGCCGATATTGTATGGTAAACTGGCCTTTCTAAAATAAGAATCTTAATTCCGATTCTTAAAATTCAGCATATGTGTGGCCGGCCTAATACAATGATACTAACACCACACTATGTACTACGTAAGTATTGAGTAATCTGCTTATAAGGGGTAGTTTTTGAAAAAAGATACTAAGAGATAGTAAGGGTTTAAGAATGCAGTAATGTATGAATTCAGGTTCAGATTCCTTTAAGT
>LQNK01002078.1:63947-106767 GCA_001586405.1 Phoebis sennae
CCTCTGCCGCCCTTCCCGCCTCCACCCGTCGCAACTATTCGCTTAGACGCATACAGATCTGCAATCTAATAGATGGCATTTGATATTAGAATTGTTGATGTTGAGATAAGCAAATTGTATTTAAGATTAAAAAATATATAATAATTCAAATTTATTTATTGTTACTATTATAACACTGTTGTATTTAACGCAGGTGCCTAATGTAGCTTTAGGTTTATTTCAGAAGCCTGCGTTTACAAAAATAGCCATTCTCATGTATGATAATTATACAAGAAATGAATTTGATTAATAAACTTTATTTAATTTACAACTTGTTTTCGAAAAATCATCATCAGGTAGGTATACTACCTGATGATAAAGTTAACAGTTAACAGAAAGTTAGTATACTACCTGAATATGAATTTTCGAAACCGTTCCTAATTTCAATAAAGTTTATAAGTAGATAATAATTGTGGAAATGGTGTGAAAGCACTTTAATTCTTTTTTTCGATCCATTTCCACCAAGAAGTGACAATATAGTCTACCTTAACGTGAGGAACACAATCCTCATTCTTCCAACATGGCCGTACCTCTGGAAAGCTTTCGCAACAAACTTGAACATCTCAATATCAAATCCCTATAAATCATTTAAAATAATCCACGATACGTCGATAATATAAATTTTTCACGCGGATCAAGTCAGCTTCAATATAAAACCTTGATGTACGAGACTTGAATTAATTGGACCCAGGTCATTTGGGGCTTATGCGAGTGTGTCTAACGAGATTAAAGATACATCTCGATAATACGTATTTTAGGGTTTTTTTTTACTACGCGTAATGACGAAAAAATATTGAAGAATCTTATCTCGTTTAAAACTATTCATAATAAGCAACATACATAATATTATTATGTAGCTTGCGTTATATTGCTAACATTTAATTGGGAATCTGTTGTCAATTCTAATTATTTGGTTTCAAAATAACCTAGTCTTTCAAAACCTTACTATTCTTGTATATCACTGTAATATACATAAATGGAAGCCTCTAGCAATCTAAACACAGTGCTTACTAGTTCGGAAGTCGGTGGAACATTGTAACTCGTAAACAATTATTTTATGTCCAAATATCCTTTTTATATTTATTTTGCTGTAACATTTTTTAACAAAAATAAAAGGTAAATCAGATAGATACAACAGGTAGGTGAGATTTTAGGCATCATATAAATGGAATTATAACAAAAAAAAATTAATTAAAATAAAGCATAGAGTAAAAATTAATTTACATTCCAAAATTATTGGTCATGTTTTCTTCTAATCTTTTGTATGGTATTGAAACAATTAAATTGTAAACGTCTTTTACGGGGAATGCCCATAACCCGCGACATGAGCATGGCCGATAGCTGGCCGTATATATCGGCTATAGTATCGTCTTATCAATTTTGCAAATTTGTACATTGGTAATTGTATTTCATTTATGCACATACGGTGAAAGAGAGAGTAGTTACAGAACAGATTTGGCGAGAATTTGAAAGAGAAAAAAATAAGAGATAGATAGATCTAGATATAAAACTTTCAAATTTACTCAAGGCTACCATACCCATTTTTTTATTACTGAAGGTGTTAAAGAAAACATAACAATACTAAAAGAAAATAGATAAAGCTTTCAGATTAGTTGTAGATTAGTTGCACCGTGTTTCATCACTAATCGACGACCCGAATGGTGCAGTGGATGTTCTATGGCGTTGTAGGGTGTGGGTTCGATACACACGAGTAGAAAAAATTATGATTTGATGAACATTTTAATTTTCTACTGTCTGGGTGTTTATCTATCTACAGTATGTTGTGTTTACAATAAAAAAGTATGTTTAAGTATGTCTAACAGTAATCTAGTTTCCATACAAGCATTGCTTAATTTGGGACTAGATAGCGTCGTATTAAATATCAAAGAATATTTGTTTAATATTTAATTGTAACTAGTGATTACTCTCGAAGTTTTGCATAACAGAATCCAAATATGCCTTACATGCTGCTTAATAATGTCACCGCTTGCAAAACATAGAATTAAAAGTCATAATTTACATTTTTAGCTCAAATTATTCAT
Source organism: Phoebis sennae (assembly GCA_001586405.1). Classification (NCBI taxonomy): domain Eukaryota; kingdom Metazoa; phylum Arthropoda; class Insecta; order Lepidoptera; family Pieridae; genus Phoebis; species Phoebis sennae. The sequence goes on from LQNK01002078.1 coordinate 66,029, forward strand.
CGGTTTTACATCCTTAATCCATAATTGAAGCAATTTAATCGTAAACGTCTATAACGGGAAATGGTCTATGATATGAGCTTAGCCGATAGTGACGTTGGGCTAAGTGCAGTCTTATCCCGTGTACAAATTTGTACATTGTTAATTGTATTTCAATAAGGTTCGTTGCGATGAAAGAGAGAGTACTAAGTGCTAGAGAAATTGGCTAGCAATTTAAAACGATAATGTAGAATTATAATTTAAGTTAGCGCCAATGGCCTAATGCGTTTTTATGTTGTGCAAAACCATTGAAGTTAGTCAAGGTTTTTTGTCCTGTCAAAGATTCTTTTTTTATTCGGAGCGTGTAGAAATTTTACATAAATTTCACTCCAAAACTCTACATACTACTCTACATTTAATTATAATTTATGAATTTTCAATAATGCTTCTTTTATACTATTTTATAGAATTGAAACTATTTTTTACACTATTTCCACTTTTATTTATAAACTTTATTAAATTTACAACCGGTTTCGAACAATCATCTACCTGACGATGTGAAAGTGGAAATAGTGTAAAAAATAGTTTCAATTCTATAAAATAGTATAAAATGCATTTCCATCAAGAAGTGACAATACAGTCTATCGAGTATATAAATGCTTCTTTTTACTAACATAGTTTTTTAAGTTTGTAAGATAGTAACAAATGAGACTGTGCTGCTAAATAATTGTTTTTATTTTCAATCAGATCATCAAGACTTCGATTTTAAAATCATAATAAGCAGTTTCCGCTCAGTCGCAATAAGAAAATTAACCTGACTTTAATGGTAGCATATTGCAGGATACTTAAACGCAATCTAATTCAGTCTCAATCTAAAAATATACTTGATTTAAACCTCTATTACCACACGTCCTGAAACAGATACTAAAAGTAATAATATATGGAGCTACCCATTAACTATGATAAAATACGAACCACTACAATTACGAGGCTGTACTTCAAAATAAATCGTGTAATTTCATTATCGTATGACAATTACGTTTGCAAATGAATTTCCGCGACCTCGGGTCATATTAAATCGTAAAATTCACTTGTCAACAGAGCAACTAGCTCGACCTACCTGTTATAAAATTATATTTGACACTTGCTATATTTACGACAATTTGAAAGGCCGGCTTGTGTCTGAGTTATGGATAATTGCGCTGCGATATTTCTGTAACGATCAATTTTATTATGTAAGCCTGTAACTATTTTAGATGGTTGGTAGACGGGCGGTTTTGATGACGGCAAATTAATTCGTTTTATTGTAATTTTTTGTGTACCTTTATAAGTAAGAAGTTAAACTACTTCTTAGATACTATATTATTTATTCTGTTAGGTTTGGGTTTGTTTCAAATTATGAAAAGAAAAAATCAGTAGAACTCATATTACGTTACGTCACTATAGTTTTGTCTGCTGCGGTCACAATAAATCGATTTTTAAAAAATATAAATTCAAATCCCGAAATGAAAAGATAATGTAAAGATGATCCTAACATATTTTCCCAAATAATTCAGTCTTCCTCGTAGCAACTTATTCAGATGGAAGGAAGAATTATTAGAGGAATATAATTAGTAGGTAGTAATTATTTTTTTAGGTTTTATATTAGTAGGTAGTAATTAGGTTTTAGGGTAAATATTCCGTTTACAGCAGGATAAAAATCGTCCACAAACCGCTCGTTGATAGCTCGCCTTAGTTATTAAAACTACTGTTAATATTACATTACAGTAACTTTATATTTGCCTGCGAGATTAAACATCGTTCAAGTAAAATCGCACTCGTAACTAAATACGTGCTTGAGAATTCGTGTTTGGGAACAGAATAGTAATATGTGTGGAATTTGTAATTTAACTAAAATCTTAACAGTGGTGCCGCGGTGAAAATGTGTTAAGAATTATATGACTATGTTGTTTCAATATTTATTAATTTTATAGTTTAACACCTTTGTTAAGGTTTGCGTAATTTTTTCAAAGCGACGGCTTTTTTATGATATCTCAATTTAATTGTGTAAATATAAGTTTTATTGTTTCGCAAATATTTATATTAGTTTAACATTTGAGAAAATCTTTAAACTCGAATTCTAATTTAACAGTGGTTATAAAAGTTTTTGATATTTAATCATTTTTGACGAAATTCTTACGAAGTCTTTGACATTCTTGTATTTCTTCTAAATTATTTAATATTTAGTTTTTAGGAAGATTTGCTATGAAATACAAAACATAATGCTATAAAAATAGATTTATAACACTATAGTACATTATGATGGTTTGTAGACCCAAACAAGACAATAAAAAAAAACAGGCCATTTTGATCCTTGCAATGCACGCGCCCTTCAGCTTATCATAAATAAATTAACATAATACATGCCAACAACATAAAAGATAGATACTTTTTGTCTATGTGATATAACACTTATATAAAGAACGATAGGAAAATCATTAACATTTCTATAAAGAACTAGCACAGCCCCGTGACTTCACTTAAATAAGTTACTAGTTATCGCCTTTTTACAACAAATCTAAATAATGTTTATTCAGAGAGAATTTTTGCTATATTTTTAGTGTCTTCTGGTAAAATAATTAAAATCGATCCTGTATCTAGTTTAGGCATTTTCATCACAAATAAACGAAACTAAAAAACTTTTTTTAATATTTGTATTGAAAAAAGTTTATCATAGTTCGTATACACTCGCCTTAACAAGACAATACAACCAAATTGAAACAGTTTTGATCCTTGCAGCACGTTTCTTACCATAAACGAATTAGCATAATGCATGCGGAATATGTTAACCACGCCCTTGTCAATGACACAGCTTGAGGCGCGCCAGGATAACATTATTCTTGACGATATCCAATTCTAAGTACTGCATTTGCAAGCGACTGACAAGTTTTGATACTTGAATTTTAGGGTGGGTACAGACGATTAGCAAATTTCGATTTTCATATTTGTATATGATATTATTTATTAAATTTATAATAAAGTAAGAAGGTCTAAGATTATACCAATCGAGTTAAGTTTTTTATTAAAATTTAGAGGGGACTACATTTTAAGTGTTCTGGAAAACCTTTATTATATTTTTATCAAATGTATCTAGTGTAGATTTAAACTTTTTTTGTAGTTGCAATGGACCATAGTTTGTAAATTTTGTAATGTAATGCCTTATTTGTCTAGTGGTTGATTCTTTGACTACAGATGGAGAGGTCTAGGGTTCGATACCCGGGTGGGGCCAAAAATAAATGCTATTGAGATTTTTCTAAAAGAATTCTCAATATCAGCCCTAATTCTGGAAGTTAGCGGTGTTGGAACGCCCCCGTGCCTCGCGGAGCACGTAAAGCCATCGATCCTGCGCCTGATCTCCCTCCGGTCGTGTCGGTCTGCCGTCCCATCGGATTGTGAGAGTGAAGGATCTGGATCTCTGTTGAGATTTGCCACTATTACACTGTCGGGTGAGGAGCCACATGCATAGTTGTCCAACTATTGAGTATCATCATACAAAGTTTAAAAATATTCACCCATTATTTATCAATCAAGCTTATCAGATTGTACAAGTGTAAGTCGTGGAGACAGGTGCGAGATTGTGATCAATAGTGGTATGCCTAATTGTTACACGGGAGCTGTTAGCGTTTATATTGTTGTTTTAATGAGGTAAATAGGAGGAGCTGTACATGGGTTGCTTATTACATCCTGCGTCTTGAAAGATATAAAAGGTATAACGACCTGATTGACCCGATTGGTGCAATGGATACAGCTCTGGTGTTTTGTGCTACGCCGCGGCTGTTGGTGTGGGTTCGATCCCCACGAGGAGTAAATTATTATGTGATGAACAATGTAATTTTCTGCTGGGTTTTAATTATCTAGAGTATGTATGTATTTCCAATAAAATGTATGTCTATCAGTTATCTAGTTTTCATAGTACAAGTTTTCCTTAGTTTGGGACTAGATGGCGTAGTGTTAAAAATGTGCTTGAATATTTATTTTGCTTCCTCTCTGAATAATTTCTATTGGGGTTGTAGGTAGAGATGACAGGTATTGTTATTTCTTGGTTTCCATCATAAGTTTTTAAAGTAAATGCTTTACTTTATATGAAAAAACAGGACAAAATTATAAAAGTGAAAAGAAACAAAACATATAGCATATAGCAGCATTTGTCGAAGCCTGGAATTTTATTTTCACTGAACATTACGGATCCCTTCTACCCAAAGAACTTGACTTTCGGTAGATATTTTTATAATTTAAAGCCTTTTACAACATATAAACACTATAGAAGTCATCACCATATCAGTACTTAAAGCTACATTAACATAACTTCTGCAAAACAACCTGTTTTTTAAAAGCCTATGACTCACAATTTAATAATCATAAAAAACGTATTTTGTAGAAATCGGCGCTACTTTAAACTTATGTAAGATTGCCAGATAAGCAGTAAGCTTCTCATTAAGCCCAATTTATGTTTTGTAAATTTTAAAATTCAAAAGAAGATTTTTTCAAATATACCAACTTTAACAAAATTATTCTTCAAGAATATGTCTCATAAACAGATTGCGTGAAAACGACATTACAATTTTGTTCAACGTTTAATATCCTTAAATGCGATCACAATAAATGATATGATCATTAATTGTCGTGCAAATTACATAAAGAATATGAAACATTAAACTTAGCGTCTCTTCAAATACTGTTGTATGTATACCTACTTAGAATATCTTAGGCACATTCATTGAAAATCGCCAATACTAAACATATCAAGTCAAGTACGCCACACGCCAGGAAAATCGTTTAGATGCACCCATCTCCGTCGTATTACACGCGCCCTCCCTATTCGACTTATAATAAAATTGTAAATCTACCATAAACAACATTTATTTACTCTGCCCGCCTTTAACATTCCTTAAAGTCTTAACTTCGACGAGTAAAGTGCCAAAAATACTGCCCAAGCGAAACTAAAATAAGACATATACGGTAATGCTCCAAACATGATAACGCATATCTTCGACACAGTACGGTCATTGTTTTTATTATTATTTCTTTGTTACGGCTGCATCAAATAATTTGTATTCAAATTTATGCAACCTGTATTAAATTTAAACGTAAACAAAACTGAATTGCGTTAGTATCCGCGAATGTAGTTTAATTGTCACTTTTGAAAACAAGAAATAAAGTACAGATCATCACGTCGCATTCGTACACAATAAAAAGGGTCGAAGAATGTGGTTTGTTAGGTGCGAGAATTGTGCTGGGTATACCTACCGCTCGCACTCAACCCAATATTCTTTACCTGGTAATCGATCGATCTTTTATTGCTCCTTTATGGCCGCAATATATTATATAGGGAAACGCCGTCGCACGTGCGTATAACAGATAGGAAATTAAATGACTCTCATTTAATTTAATCATTCGAATGCAAATAACGGTGCATTGCATAACAAATTATGCAGTTTATGTTATGAGATTCGTATTGGAACGAATTGCTTGGATATTGCCCTTAGTATTTTTCTTCGTTTGCTTTATTGATTTAATTATCTTGTTTGGCTCATTGTAATTAATATGTTTGTGTGTATCTTTTAGGTGACTGATTTATTGTTAAAGGTAGTTATACCGTATTAAGAGAGTTGATTCTTTTACGAGGTAGGTATTCATTGAGAAAACATACTTAGATATTTGTTATCAGGGAAGAAACTAGTATTCGAAACTCGGACTAGTTGCACAGAGTTTTTTATAAATCACACCACAAAATAAGAATTAGAAAACTTACACTATTGTGGTGTTATCATTTCAATAGCATTACTAGTCTCAAACAACGATGTCCCGATAACATAATGTAGATATTATCGAGAATATATTCATTTTTGGTCCGGAGCTTTCCAATTAAGCAATTTAGATACCGAGTTGTAGACATGACATTACGAATGTAACGTCTATCAGTAAATAACAATAAGGTTATCGGGCGAGCTGTATGCGTTTTGACAATAAATGTGTCGAGTGGAAGAGCGCGGTAGGTATCGGACGAATTTACGAGCCCAGCTCGAAACCTGGCTTAGTGCTTGAGATGATGAACATTTTTTGATGGTATTTGTACGTATTGTGATGATTGGCAATTTTTATTACTCATAAGTTAATTTATTTCTTTTGCGTTATTTAATAAATTGTAATGTTGTATAGATCTTTTAGACGTAGTAGATGTTATAGGCAATTTAATGTAATAATGCCTCCCCGACGGATAGCAGTCAAGCTGGCCAATATCAGTAGAGATCAGCCATTGCTTTACGTGCTTTCTGAAGCTCGAGGGTGTTCCAACACCGGCAACTACCAGACTTAGGGCCGCTATTGAGACTTTTTATAATAAAAATCTGTATAATAACTATCTATAAACTTATTTTTTATAGAACAATTTTCTCAGTCGGACTGGCTATCCTTAAAATGTATCCTAACATTGGTCCCAACTATAGCGCTAATAAGAGATGAGTTAAGCTAAACTAATCATTAACATAAAACAAACAAAAAAAATGTATATGGCTCTTAGTCTAAAATCAGTCGCGACGTACAAGACTATCTCGTCGCGTTTCGATCAAACCCGTGTCCCTCCCTTGCTGTAACACTGCCATAAATAACGCGCAATGACGTACGAACCGACGTAATTGTTGTTAACAATAAGAAACGGGCCAGGTGCCTGAAACAATCCGATTTTATACCACTCAATATTTTGGAGTTTGAGAATGACTTAATTTTGATGCGATGCTCTTAAAGTTTCAACATTACCAAAAGATTTTTATAAGGTTTAATAATGTATGAGAAATAGACTCGATATGAAACAGAATTTCTTTATACGTATAGAATTTCTAAGAATCTTATTATCCTAAGAAAGTGTATGTCTTGTCATTAACATAACTAAATGTGTATTAATATGATGATAATTTTACATTTAATATTCGTTAATTTAAATAACAGGATTTGAAATGAGTGAATTCATAAAATCTAGAAAATAAGGTCTATGTTTAATAAGATAAATACTTAGCCATTGAATTAAAGACATTTTTACACTATTTATTAGTAAACTTTATTCAATTACAACCGGTTTCGAAAATTCATCATCAGAATGGAATTAAATAAAGTTTACTAATAAATAGTGGAAATAGCGCAAAAAGTCTTTAATTCAATACTTAAAATGCAGTTCCACAAAGAAGTCAATACAATCTATCAAGTATATAAATACTAAACACAAAAATCGTACTCGTTAATAACAAATGATCTCAAAGCAAACCGATAAGGAGATAAAGAATTAAATCAGGGATTAGCATACAGAGTTAATTGTCAATAGTTGAAACAATTGCAGTGTTGGAACCTGCCGGCTGCTCGCATTAACCATACACAAATCGAAGCTTGTATGCTAATCAACAAGTTAAGTGAAGGGTACACCGTCATTTTACAATCTATAAACATTAAAAAAATACTGAATGTGTTAATCTATATTCATCGCAAAGTGTAAATTTACTAGCATTACTCTCTACATTTAAAATTTTAATGAGACTGTTATTTGTATGTGTCTGTCATTCTATGTTCCGTTTTGTACAAGATTAAGCATTTTAAATACAAAATAAACTAGACGATTATGAATTATCTAGATATGAGAGGACAATCCAATAAAATCAGGGATTAGCATACAGAGTTAATTGTCAATAGTTAAAACAATTGCAGTGTTGGAACCTGCCGGCTGCTCGCATTATCCATACACAAATTGAAGCTTGTATGCAAATCAACAGATTAAGTGAAGGGTACACTGTCATTTTACAATCTTTTAGAACATTTTTTAATTGTTTGGATGTGTTATGTTCATCTTCAAAGTACTATTTATTAAGGATTAACACTGTACACTTAAAACCTTCAATGAGACCGTTTTTTGTATGTGTCTTTTACGTGCTGATTTCTGTGCTACAATTTGTACCAAATTCAGCATTTAAGACACAAAATAAGCTAATAGAATATGGATAATGTACTGATATGGGGATAATTTGGATTATGATATTTTATTGGTAAAATAAGAGATTAGCATACAGAGTTAATTGTCAGTAGTTGAAACAATTGCAGTGTTGGAACCTGCCGGCTGCTCGCATTAAATACACAAATCGTAGCTTGTATGCTAATCAACAAGTTAAGTGAAGGGTACACTGTCATTTATCAATTTGTTTTTCATCTTTTAAAACATTAATTTAATTGTTTGGATGTGTTGTTTTCATCCTAAAAGTACGATTTAACAAGGATTAACTGTAACATCTACAGAAAACCTTCAATTAGACCCTTTTTGTATGTCTCTTTTACATACTAAATTCTGTGTTACGTTTAGTACCAGATTCAGCATTTAAGACACAAAAGAAGCTAGAATAATGTAGATAATGTACAGATAAGGGGATAATCCAATAAAATGAGAGATTAGCATATAGAGTTAATTGTCATAGTTGAAACAATCGTATGGAAACCTGCTGGTTGCTCTCATTAAATAAACACAAATCGCAGTTTGTATGCTAATCAACTACTAAGGTAAAGAGTACACCGTCAATATTCCACCGGTTTTTTTATAGCAAAAATGTTCAAAAAAATATGATTTTCATTATTAACCAGATGTAATTTTTAGATTGAGAATACAACTGAGGCACATTTTTATAATGTCAAATATATTTTAATATAATGAAGGTAGATGAAAATATACATCGCCCACCGTCTATTACACTTGAAATTAAAGGAAATGTTATGATTGGAAACGCTGTGCTGGGTAGAAAGAGATCTGATACGCTTCCAAAATAACCAAGAAGCTATTTTGACTATATATAGCCATTAAAAAATAACGTTTATTATATTTTATTCATTTAAATTATTTATTGCACAAGTAGGAATAAAGTATACTTAAGTATAATAAAGTATACACTAAAATTAAATAAGTTGATAACAATGTGGTGCAAAAGGCGGCCATATTGCAAAAAGCAATCTCTACCAGACAACCTTTGGGCACAGTATGACAAAAACATTTTCTGAATTATCCTCAAAATTTTGCACTTATTTAACATTAATAATGTATAGTGAAAACATAGACAATGTTTTAACATACCTTAAAATATTGTCTATGGTATAAAGAAGTAAAAAACACAAAGGAGGCTCTTATCGTAATTCTGGCTCGCGACAACGTAGCACTTTTTAGTGTACACCTGCGAGGTGAGTTTATTCCACTTGTTAATGAAAAAAAAGAAATACTATAACACGTCACACTCAAAAAAAAGAAATATCATCTACACCGCAATTTAGTTGAAAACTAAGCAAAGGTTTGAGCTGTGAAACTATAGAGTTCATATTTTTTACAAAAATAAATCGTCTAATATTTAAATAATAATATTGTTGCTTTTAATAATAATAAAGATATCAGTAACTATAATTAAAAAAAGAATCCCTCCAAAATGTCGCAGCATGTAAAAGTATACCTCAAAACAGCGTGTACCCTCTACGTTATAAAGAAGTAAAAAACACAAAAGAGGCTCTTGTCGTAATTCTGGCGCGCGACAACGCAGCACTTTTTATTGTGAAGGGCGCGTGTGGCGGGGGGGTAACACCTAATCGTGCGAGGAGAGTTTATTCCACTTTGTTACTGAATAAAAATAATAAATGGTCATTTTTTAAATACTATTTTGAGTATTTTATTTCAGTTAAAATCAAGCTTATTGATCAATAAGTAACTCACATATAGCGTAATTTGCTAAACTACTAACTAGCGTGTCCATGAACATAATACTTGTTACTTCTTTATTACCCTGCACAACACTATTGTTACAAACCCCTATCACTAAATCAATGAGCAAGCTAGATTGATTTTGTCCTTATAAATAAGTATTTGCCCTATGTCGCTTATGTTCAGGAACTGGGAAGCCTCAAAATTAGACTAATTTCAAAGGCTTATTGTGTATGCTTCTTTAAATTCTCTAATGACATCTGGATTTCCTTATTTGTAATATACCAACCGGCATTAACAATTACTCTTAGCAGTTTCTTCTGGGACTTGGAATGTGTTCAAATATAACAGTAACAGAGTTTTAAATTAAAACCTATGACATGATCAATTCATTTGTTTACGATATTAAGCTTTAAATTATCTTCCTGAAAATATAAATTTTACTAAAAATAATTTTAAGTGTATTACTGTGATTTATACGAAAGTTAAATAATACACATATTCGAGAGCAAAGTGGAGCAAAGCGAACGTTATGGGCCGATCCAGAAACAATCTTTTATTTATATCCGTCGAGCCTCGAACGGAGCGCGCTTCAATGCCTGCAACAGAAAGAGTTATTTTACCACCAATTTATTATTATTTCGAAAAATGATAATTATCTGCCACTACGGTGTGTATTTGTAACATGATATTATTCGATTCGAAATAAATTATGTTATTATTGTTTGCGATTTTCTAACCCATAGGATTAATAATAAAATAGAAATTAATATATTTGAATATATTTGCATCCAAATAAAAACTTTTGCCATAAAATAGAACCGACTTCCTCGCTCTAAAAAGTGGAAAATAACTTTTAATTCGTTTTTATTGAAATCTATACAAAGTCAGTGCCTTTATCTATTGTCAAATTAACAAGATTTTTAGAGCGAGGAAGTCGGTTGTATTTTTGGCAAACCTTTTAATTTTTTCCTTTTTAGTGTCTTTTGATGGGTAATCATATCATCTAGTCACAATCCAGTTGATATATACATCATTAAACCTTAACCGCAGAGCTTATTCCGTTGATTTTTGTGGAGTTCACTGGAATATCTTCCTCATGGATGATCAGACTTGAAGCAAATTTCTGTGGGACCACACTGGATCTCTACTCTTTCGGATGCAAAAATAATTTTTCAAACGCCGGAGATATGCGGTAACATACATAAAAAATACGGTCGAATTGATGACCTCCTCCTTTGTTTGAAAGTCGGTTAAAAAAATTTAACGTCGTAGGAATTAAACGTTTCAATTAAAATAGAGTGTATTTTGAATAATATATTAACGTGTATGTAGGATTTTACGGAAAACCACCTCGATTTTATTGCATTCCTCCTCAAATACCTCACCAAAAAATTCATAGCTCTCGGAATATACATAAACTACCGGTATAATAACTTTACAAGTGAGTACAATATTTATAGAGTAGAATAGTATCAGCAATACAAGGAGCTACTATAATACTGCCTTGATTGCAATCATGCTATCTAAAGATCTTGATTGCAATTTCGTTTACAATTTTCATATCTTGTCAATTATACCGGTTACACAACATTTCTCTAATTGGACTTTATTTTATAGCATTAAAGATTGTTTTGTAAATCGTAGTCGTAACGTTTAAAACGTTCATAAATTTTGATTTAAAATCAGAACTCGAATATTAAATTAAGCGTTATAGTTCTCTGGCCATACGTAAAACCTTTCAAAGAGGTTTCATGTGTCTTTAAATTAATAAAATGACCAAATGTGCCCGATACACAGTATCAAAAGTATAAAAAAGCGATATAGATAATTTGCGACACCACTTTATTTCGAAATTTGACATTTTGCGAATGGCAATAAAATAATGTCGATATATTACTGTATAACTTTCATAATAAATGCGTGTTTTTTACATTGTGATTTTGAAATGATATATTGTTTTGTAAATACGTGTAACTTTCAAATTTATGCCGCAATGTAAATAATGGCTTCATTTTGTAGAAGACCTACATTTATCAATTTCAAATACAAGGAAAATCGTCGTAAATGTTATACAAAACCTAAGGTCATAATTTTAAATTTATATGACATTCAATCAATGTAACACTAGGTATATTAAAACCTTTTATTATCAATTTTGTGCTGGCTGACCATAAACAACAATAAAAAAGTACGAACCAAATCATTCCAATTTCAAAAAAGCTCGAGTGAAGTTAACTAATAAGTTCTCCACTGCTATTAAATATGTAAATACAAACCATTCAAGCATAATTTACACGTTTATTCGCTTAAACTATTTAAACGTTCTCATACATCGATGCTTTAATAAAGCGTAAGATTGGAAGCATATCCATGCATTCGTGAAATGTCCGGGCTGTAATTTTAAGTGTTTACCAGTCTCTCACAGCGGGGCGCCCAGCGACAATACCGTATCCTTTTCAAATAAAATATATAACTGCTACCAAAGGATCGAGGGGTTTGATACAAGCTAGCTGGCTTTTTATGAAGGATCAAATTGATTGGTGCGCCGATAATATCTGTATTGTGGTTGATTCGAGCTTCGGAAAGTACTTACGCCTTTTCTTTGGGAGTGAGATCAAAGCTTAAGCTAATATTGAGTGTGACGGGTAATTAATTTTATTTAACTTGGTATTGAATGCGACGTATAACTAGCTACTGAATTATTGTTTATTGTGACAAATATTACATCGCTTTTGGTGGTCCAAATAAGGTACAAAAGTTGATTTAAAACATTATCCTTTTAGAATGTCGAACATTTTTAAAATGGACATTAAAATAGAATATGAATAAACTTGTAGGAAGATTAGTTCTAGTCCTATACATAATCATTAGTAAAAAATACTTGTATGAATAAAATTCAGAAACGATACCAACAATACTTTGTATAGAGAATTTTTTTTTGTAGAGTGGAAGATTCTAGTTTCTAATTCAATTACATTACCTCTTGTAACATCATGTTGAGAATTGATTGAGTATTATAAAGATATTATGTTATCACCACTTACCAAACCATAGTAAAATTAAATCAATCATGACTGATCGAAATAAGTCATCTGCGGTCAAAGGACGGATCGAAACAAACCACGAAACAAAAATACATTACAAAATGGGAATTACAATCAAATAAATTACGTTTTATTGCTCAATATCGTTGGCTTTTATTAAGGTTGGGTTAGCATGGTAAAGGGAAGATTGATAAACGGACATAGCACTTCAGGTTTGAGATATGTGTATGTTGACACGGTGCCTTTCTTAGTTTTTAAATTTGATAGTGCGTATTAACCTTTGGTAATAGTAGAGTTAGCAAAGAAATTGTAGTAAACTTAAGAATCGGTGCGTCACCTATTCGTTTTGCGATCACCACTGCGCAACTTCGGAAGCTTCACAAATGTGATTTAAAGTTTAATGATAAAATTAGACTTTAATATATATTTATATTAAGATTCCAATATGGCAAGGCATGGCTCATACGCAAACGAAGCTAACAGGCCCATAAAAATAAGATTTCTTTTGTCTAGCGTCCAAGCTAGGTGGATCTCCTATGGTTATAAATTATCCTGAATGCTGAAGGTATAATATACTGCCATATCCACGTTTCCAATAACTACCAACAATTAACGTCGTTTGCTTAGGCAAATGTGTCATAATGGTACAAAATATGCAGATATCCCCACAAACAAGCAAAGCTCATTGGCTTATTCAATAACCGTTAACAAATTGAAAACAAAATTTATGTTAGCGTACATCTATTAGAATTAGGCCATTCTCCCATTACGATACTATTAGGATACTCGTGTCGAATATTTGCTGCGTACTAGTTTGCAACTGCACGTTCGCACATTTTGGTACTAAAAAGTGTCAAATTTCTCATTTGTGCAACGTTCTTTTTAAGAATGGACTCTTAGAATTTATTTTCTACAGAAACAGAAGACGTCACCGCACGAAACGAAAATACTAGATTACTACTGACTACAATATGATGATAATTTTTTTATCGATTTACCGAATGTCTAAAAAGTCAAAGAAAGGAAGAAATCACTGTGAAGTGATAAGGCCGCCTTTTTTGCTATACTTCTTTTTGTGTACAACTTGGTATTTATTGTATATATTTGTATAGTGCAATAAAGAGTATTAATAATTGACTGCCTCGTTGGTCTATTGGTTGCATCTTTGATCGTTCTACAGATCGAGAGGTCTCGGGTTCGAATCCCGGGCGGGGCCAAAAAAAATGTTATTGGGATTTTTCTGACACAGAAATCTCACCTGAGTCGGGAAGTTGGGGGTGCTGGAGCACCCCCGTGCCTCGGAGAGCACGTAAAGCCGTCGGTCCTGCGCCTGATCTCTCTCCGGTCGTGTCGGTCTACCGTCCCATCGGGTTATGAGAGTAAAAGGAATAGAGAGTGCACCTGTATTCGCGCGTACACTTGCGCACTATAATATCTCCTGCGCAGCTGGCTAGTCTCTATTGAGATTGGCCACCATGGCCGAAATCGGTCTGGGGCGCTATTATTATCTATACATATAATAAAACAGTAACCGAACCATTTCTGTACATTGAATATTTTTCAAAAAGAGTAATTGGTATGCAATATGTATGTTCTATAGATACCAAAACCATGGTTAGAATTTTTTTTTTCTGTTTGTCTGTTTATCTGTTTGTCTGTTTGTCTGTTTATCTGTTTGTATGTGCGTCAATCACGTAATAACCACTGGGCATATTTTTATAAAATTTCACATGCTGATAGACCTATATTAGGTGCAACTTATAGGCTACATTTTATTTGAAAAAATATTTTTAGGGGTGGCTTTTCATACATGTAAACAGAGGGTATAAAAAAAATTTCGCGCATACATCATTAAATGAGGTGTCATTGGATAGGCCTTTAAAAATGAAATAGAGGTTACTAAACGCGTTTTTTGCTAAATTAAATATTTTTTGAAATAAACGCTTCTAAGGTCGTGAAAATGTCATACCACGTGAGATTTTGATTGACTTGCGGTCATGTCTTTTTTTACTATTAACGTATAGATACGGTAAAAACACTCAATAAATTCTCAAAAACCTTCAAAAAATAACTAACTCTCCGCCCGCGGCTTCGCTCGCGTGTGCTACAATTTTCTGTATTTGGAAGAGGCACTGTGAGACTTTGTGAAACCTATTTCCATAGAAAATTATAAATACTATAGACATGCGCATATATGAGCAGTCCTGAAACCATAATTTTTTTTAACGTTTGTTGTGCGCCTCTAAAAATACAGAAATTAGTAGCCCACGCGTGCGAAGCCGCGGGCGGAAAGCTAGTTATTAATAAATAAATAAAGTCTCCATAGAAATGTATGTGAGATACGTGGTGACGACTAGTCTTCGAGACTCACGTATAGTTCACGTCAGCTATGCGTATCGTAATGGGAGAAGGGCCTTAGTTGTCACGTCAACTTGTCCTAAAGTATATCGCCCGGGGCCCGTCAAACAATATTTTCAGGGAATAAACAAATCAGCAGAAATCGCTGGCCATATCTCGGTGATGGATGCTGATTGCTAAAGCGCGCATGTATAAGTAATTCTGGACCGGTTAGAACAATGCCGAAAGTTAAATGCTGGCTAATTATCGGTGTTATTTTATCTTTGTATGATATTTTTACTCTACGATATACCCTTTTTTACAAATTATTATCAAAAAAGACTAGGTCTTGCTTTCGTTCTTTTTTTATTCATTATTTAAGGAAATCAGATAATTTTGTGGAATTTATTTTTATGAAGATATAAGATATTACCCTTACTTCCTAACTTAATATTAAAAATGCGAAAGTAACTCTATTTGTGTCTCTGTCTCTTCTTCATACCCAAACTACTGTGTACTAACCAAAGTGGTTAAAAATTTTTACAGGGATTGTTTGAATCCCGAGAGAGGACTTGGGATAGTTTATATCCCGGAAATCCCACACCTAGGTTCATGTAATTTATACTCCCATTTGGCGAAAATAACAAAAAATAAACGAAAATTTAAAACGTTAATGAAGAATAAAGGAAGCTATTATTTATATTATGTTCTCTTTACATTACGGTAAAACTGGCTATGAAACTATTAGCAATATTTCATTTCGATGCCTCAGCCCGTGTTGCCTGCGTAAAATAATTTCAACATACAAAAACAATCGGACTAATTGCCAGCATCGGTGTCGTGAAAACGCTTCTTAGGGTTGCCAGTTATGGCTTTAAAAATATATTTTAATACAAATAAAAAAAACTTAAATAAAATCAATTCTCAGTCCGTTAGGCGAAAAATACTATAAATAGGACTTAAAGAATAGAAGTGAAACGGATCGGAAAAATTATTATAAAATTTGTTTCAGTACAAGCGTAGTAGAGCATAATTTGATAAATAATCTTGAATGGGTAATTTTCTTATTTTTATTTAGAAAAAATCACTTCACAAGTTTCACAGATTTTCTACACTATATGAAATATTTATTCATAAATTACACCGGTTTCAAACACCAACTTCAGTAATTTCTGAAGAAAAAATGTGTGAAATAGTTAAGTGGTTTTTTACCCATTAAAATAAGAAAATTACCCATTCAAGATTCTTTATCAAACTACGCTCTACTAAGCTTGTACTGAAAGTAAAATTTCAATAGTAAGAGATTATTATTAGTATTTATATTTCAAATAGTAAGAAACTTTGTCAGTTCCACCATTTCGCTTACTTACATTTCTGCTAATTTTGCAACAAAAAAAGCTTACTATTTAAATGAGCATCAACAACCCTGAACACGCATTAAACCCTATTTATCATCGTCACCACTCAGTGACTGGTAATTGTTGTATATTGTAGCACTGAGTTATGGCGCTGCGTCTTCCGGCTCACACCTCGCTTTTAGTCTTAAATTTGTAAATTGCTGTAATCACCTGGCGATTTATTGTACGTAAATTAATATTAGGGAATTGATCTTTTGATCCCGGTTGAGGTAAGGAAAGACGTTGATTGTTGAACTTTTGTATTGCAAGTGAAGTTTGGGGGCTCATAAATACTAAAAATACTGTATTGGTACTAACAAAATAATTTGAAAACTATATGAAAATAATAAAGTAGTGCGGCAAAGATATACGACTTCTCATACTGCTGGGTTAAAGAATTGGATTCTTTACTATCGATTTGGTGGACTATCCTGCTTTTTTTTTTTTTTTTATGTAACAGCAGGCAAGTGGAGCATGCGGTTCACCTGATGGAAAGTGACTGACCGCAGCCCATGAACATCCACAACAGTAAACTGTCGCAGATGCCTTGCTAGCTTGAAGAAAAGGAGGGGATAAGAGGAGAGGATTAATGAAAGGAAGTTGGGAGAGGATTAGAACAGGACAGGAGAGGAATGGGGAGGGAATACAGGCCTCCGGACACCCGCTCACCGTACGAAACACAGTGCTATACTGCTTCACGCCGGTTTTCTGCTGGGGGGGTGGTAATTACACCGGTGCGAGCTTGGCCCAATCATGCTATGCTCGGCTCCCACTCTTTTGTGGCTGAAGATGTTATACAGCAGAATTGCCCTGTGTCGCTTCTTACGACACCCACGGGTAGAAATGGGGTGGCGACACATGTATTCTTACCCGTCGCCACACGGGACAAAATGGATGCATGGTTCCTTCGTCTTAAATGTAATACTAGGACAAAAATTCTCAATAAAAATCTGATTTCATATTACGGAGATTCATGAGAGATCGTTATAGATGGACATATTATGTCCAATGACTAGAATAGTCAAAGTTGAAACTACGAAAAATAGAATCTGATACATTAGCTCAATATGGTTATAGACACCATATTCAAGGCAAGAAATTGACCATTCGTACAATATGATGGTGTACATAGGTGTTGTATATTAATAGAGACACAAGTACTATAATATTGTACATTCGGTTTTGCGTCATAAACTACATAACACGCACATTCACTAATCGGATTGTAATACGCAAAAAAACCTCGAAATCAATAGACGTACCCCACGCAGCGTAACTAGACAAAAATCGCCTGCCTCTGCATATATTTAGCATTCGACAATACTAAGAATGTACAAAAGTGAGGATAAAATGTCCACGCTTCGATCGTGCCATCAGCATTGTGTTGTGACGGCGCGGGGAGGCGTTTCGTGCATGGACGATTCTTTTGCGACGGCTTGAAACAACTGAATATAATTTCCTTTAGTCTATATGAGATGTATAGACTATTATAGTATGATAAATATCACGTGGGTATACTAACCTCACTCTTTAAAATTAATAAGATTGTCAAACGAGCAAATCTATATGCTAATTTTTATTATCTTACTTGACTTAGTTACTGCATTTAAATATTTCGTAATTATAAAACTGAAATGTCGAAGGAAAGAATGAAGGGTCGAGAAAGAGAGTGATTTACGGCCATTTTCAATATTCCATCCGTCCCTTGTTTTGACTACTAATGTCATACAAATCTATCCACTTGCACTGACTCTTTCAATATCCTATCGACGATAGCCTTTGCTATGATTTACGTCTATCTAATGTCATATAATCTGGAATTACAATCTATCCATAATCTTTGACACACTATTGAAAACGGCCAATAAATAAATAAACAATCTATCCTATTGTCCAGGTATTTGAAATATATGCACAATTTCTGGCATCTTAGGAGATCACCGTGACTGTGATATTTAGACTGAATTATTTATTTCTAATGGTAATGTATGACTCCATTCCTCGCAACGCCGCGATTCTCTCGCGTACAACCCGCCTTCGATGCCTGCCTTATGATGCCCTTATCCACCATCACCACTCAGCACGTATATCTAGCCAGTAAATACTGACAGTATTTTACACGAAACAATGAGCTTTGCAAATTTATTACAACACCGGTATAATGTATTTTGGTAGATATATCACGTCGACTGCGCGAAATATTAACGTGCGGTTTAATCTTAGTTCGGAGCAGGTTTTTTGAGGTGTGACTGAAAGCAGGAATAATGCTACAGATTGTATGGGGTTATTCGTATACTGCTCGTATAGGTTCAGGGTTGAGCTTGAACAATATTTAAGATGATACATACGTTATACTATTTGACCTGTATGTTTATTCAATATTTTTCACCTGATATGATGTATTGTCGCTCAATTTAATTTTAATGAGTTCTAATGAGAAGAAACTTCAACTAAATTTGCAATATTTTGTATAATGATCCTGAAAGAAAATTATATAATTGTTTAAAAAAACCTCTAAACTGGATTACATTTGGTATCATTTTGAACAAAATAATAACCAAATTATTTGTTTAACTTTTAGATTGCTTACACTTACCCTACTTAAACCTTAGATTTATCGCCATATATTAATAAATCAGCGCCGGACACCTCAAACATGAATGGAATTACGTGTGCTCAAGATCATAATAAATAGACGTTTGGCCCGAAGCGTTCCGGGCACAACCTGTAATAAAAATCGTTCGACAAGACTATCTTTTGGACAATCGAGGCCGAAATCAATTTTAAACAAACCTACCACCTACAATTATCATTGAACAATGCGTTTCTAAGGCTGGGATTATCTGATCGATTGAATCGCGTATTTTATCATACTTGTATTCGAGCTAGGTTATTATCATATTGGTTTATGCGATATTGCGTAAGAAATCTATTCAAAAGCATGTTTCTTTAGTTTTTGTTAAGATATATATACATTAGAATGCAACCTGCTCTATGTTTCGAATTTATCATTCTCTTTCATCACTAAAAGTATCTCAATTTAAAAACTAATGGTCTTACCTTTTTATGCTATAACAGGAAAGGGGAACATGCGGTTCACCTGATGTTAAGTGACTGACTGCAGCCTTTGAACAACTACAACATCGGTGTCGCAAATCCCTTGCTGGTTTGAAGGAAAAGGAGGATAAGGAGAGGTTTAACCTAACCTATCCTTTAAGTTGCATATTATCTTCAAATTCAAACAGTATATTACATCTTCTTCTTTATAATCTCTGGCATCTCAGTCCTAGACGGATTTTGCCAATATGTTGAATGGAATATTATCATTATCTATATGAAGAATGGAAGTACCTAGTTACCTAGTTTTGCTTCGCCAATACTACACTCCCTTTTCCTCTCAAGTCTTTTGTTTCCATTATGAATGATCTCAATAAACATATCGCCTCTCTCGAGAGACCTTCGGGATCAGGAAGACAAAGCGATCCGCCCATTGATAAAACGCCTAAACCCATGTTAGAGGTCACTCGTAGATAAATAAGCACTTCTTTCACAGATACAATCGCGATGATTTGTCGATTGTGAACGTAAATATTGATATTAACATTCATTTACGATATTTATCTTAAGCGTAGCTTATGAATTATTGAATCCGATACGGATAATTTAACTCTCTCCTGTTTGTTTTGTGGGAATGTGTAATTAGACTATTTTTCAAATGAGAAGATAATACTCTTAAAAATGCTTTATACTTTTGTCTCGCTTTATTTTTTTGTTGAGCGCAGTGCAAATCTTTTTTTTATGTGACAGCAGGAAAGCGGAGCATGCGGTTCAACTGATGTCAAGTGACTGACCGCAGCCTATGAACATCTACAACAAGAAAAGTGTCGCATATGCCTTGCCAGTTTGAATGAATTGGATGGGATAGGGAGAGGATTGATGATGGAAGAATTGGGATAAGAGTAGAACAAAATGGGAATGGAATGGGAAGGGAATGCAAGCCACCGCCCCCCGTACGAAACACAGTGCAATACTACTTCTGCCGGGGTGCAGTGGTAAATTCACCGGTGCGAGCTTGGCTCCATCGTGCAATGCTCGGCTCACACTCTTTTATTGCTGAAGATGTTATGCAGCAGTATTCCCCCCTGTCACCTCACACCTCACCTTACGACACCCACAGGTAGAAATTGGGTAGACTTTTTGTCTTTTTCTATTATAAATGTCTTATTTTACAAAGTTTTTAAAACATTTGATATAATTATAAAAGCATATTTATAGTCACTATTGTATATATATTTAACAGTTAAAAAATAAAAAGCGAAAAAGTTGCAAATTGTCAGTGATTTATACCCAGTCAGACTGCACCTTGCGGCCGTATAAAATTAAAATTGATGTCCGCGTAAAGTTTATTAGTAGCCTGTGGAAAATAGGCAATAAATCAGCCGTTACATAGTCTGTGACGAGCTACCTACCGTTACCAGTTACAATTATTGTGTTGTAAAAGCATAATAAAATATTTATCGAATTATTAATTTTCATTAAAAGTTCGGTCGTAATATTCTATTTTATTGGTTTATTTAAAACTAGCTGTATCCCGCGGTTTTACTCGCGTATATTTCTCGTTCGATTAGGATTTCGGGATAACTTTTCCTATGAATCTTTGTACAAAATTTCATCCAAATCGTTTCAGCGGTTTAGGCATAAAGAGACAGACATAGTTACTTTCGCATATTAAAGTTTAAAACATTGTACTCATATGTTGACAAATAAGATATATTCCAAATTTAAAAATTGAGCTGTAAGATAAAGAAAACCAATGAAGAACTTACTACAAACATCATAAATACTCTTCTATCAATAAACATCAATTGATATAAATTAACATATTCCAAATACATATAAAGTATTTGGATCAATAAAAGTCCTATTCCGATATCTAACGTTGAATTAGATCTTGCGATAAAATACACATCTTAAGATCTGGAACGCGATTATACAATATCTTCTTAATAAATAATATCCTTATCATACAAAACATGTTAGAATAGTCTTTTTTTCCTGAGTTTTACAATAAAATGGAGATAGAAGCTTGATTCTTATAACTATTTTGGCGTAGCCTGTTACTAAGATGACATTTAAATTTCATATCTAACGCAATTTTGTTTTTGTTAATTCATTTTTGTGCTCCTTACTTTCGGCTACAAGTATGTTAAGCGCAAATCTTTCCAATAATACATGGAAACAGGATATTTCATGAAAAACAAGTATTCAAATTATATGGCATAAAATGAATTCGATTTGTAATAGGTACAAATATACTTTTTGTTATTTAAAACTTTGCTATGATTTAACATCCTTTTCCAATAGTATAATTTTGTGTTTGTTTTAACGCGAGTACTTTCCATTTTAAATAAAATACTTTTTAAAGGATTTTAAACGCGATTTATTATACATTATTTTACATTATTTAACCCGATGTTTCGAGCACTTTACAGCGAGCGTGGTCAAAACATCGAGTAAAATAATAATGTAAAATAATGTATAATAAACCGCGTTTAAAATCCTACAAAAAGTATTTTATTTAATATTCTTTTCCAACGATATACACGTGCATAAAATTCAAAATCATAAGCATAATGTATTCCAGTTGTGAGTGCTTCAATTTGTAAAGTTACGAATGGTATACGCTTTCTGACGAATGCCAGCTAGCCCGGGGCGCCCCGATACAACCTGATGCAGCCCATCTCACACTGAGATTACTGGACCATTACTACGCCATTTATCGTATAGTAATTAAGACGCCGGCTTTAGCTTTTACGAATTATTATCAAGCGAATAAATGTGTCGATATAAACTTGTTAGGGTTTGTTTTTTGTCAAAATTATGCGCTTTCGTGTTAAGATAAGATGACTTTATTCGTTACAGATAATTGGTTGAAATTGGGAATACATTTTTTAAACAGTGTATTAAGACTGAGAAAGTAACCAATTATTTAATATTTTAAACTTTAAAGCTTTTCATAGCGTTGTAGTATTGTAATATGAATACAACGATGTCTTTAACATTATTTGTTACAAAGAATGTAAAATTTATGTACGGTTAATAGTAAGAACTATCGTATAGGATTTATATGTTTAATTGTGTATTTTATTATATGTTAATATTAATAAGTAAATAAATAGTATTAAATAATAATGAGCTAAGATAAATGTTTTAATTATACATAAGGATTCTATAATGATAATAATAAAATATTACTCATAAAGATATCAGAATATAAAATGGTGAACGCCAATTAATTCCATATCAAGTGTCTATGAGTCTATTTTATGCGAATACAATATAAAACTGAATCACCAGTTAATTCAAAGGATTAGAGCAGGGGTAGCGAACCTTTAAACATCAACGTGCCCTTTTTCTATAAAGTGGTCACAGACATGCCAGCAGGGTTGACGTTAAAAACCATTGATTAGGAATTATTAAAAAAAATATTACAGAAACTTAAGGACACTGTAGGATCGGAAGGTACCGTAAGATCATTCGCGTTCTTCTCTTATTTCTTAATGCATAATTAATTTCGTCTTGTCACCAAAGGTTGACCATCCCTGATCAGAGGCTTCAGCACAATTTATGTAACGTTACCGTGCTAAATGTGGCTGCGACGTTTATTAGTGCAGTTTATTTATACCACGACTGGGAGCAGAGTGTCAACATCGCATGTTCTGAGCGAATATATCAATCTCTAAGTAATGGCTGTGCTTTAAGAGTGTAATCATTATTAGTTTATAGAATTTTTTACGCTTGTACTGATATGGGACATGCTATGGTTTCTGGGAAATTTAACTGTATTTAATTTACCTCCGATCGTTCCAGTTATGTTTCTATGAAAATTGTTTATGAATAAATAATTGTAAAAGATGACTAGCATTACGGTCCCTGAATGCAGTAATATCGCATTGTATTTTTCTACTGTCTGAGTGTTCTGTATCTATCTAGTGTATGTATGTGTTTACAAAAAAGTATGTATCAGAATGTTATCTAGCTTCCATATGGAAAAGCTTTGCTTAGTTTGGGACTAGATGACGTAGTCTTAAATGTTCCTGAATATGTATTCATTCATTCATACATTCATATATTTATTAATTTATAATTAAATCGTTTAGGTAATATAATTATGGCTTACTGTTACTGAATTTTCAAATTAGGAATATTTCTTATATTACTGCGTACTTGTAAATCTCCATTCAAATTCCAAATTACAAAAGAAAATTTATCAGGCCCTTTCTCAGCACAAACCTATCTACAACTCCGTACAACCATGCATTACTTTAATCCCTATATTTATATCAGGACGCAGTCAAGACTGACAAGCCGGTCGCATGTCCCCAGCAAATATATCAATCGCAAAGTAATGGTCAGTGCCGCTTCTAAATGAGCAACTCTGTTTGAATGTTAAGTACTTTAATTACTGCGTGCCGGAGATAAACGTTTATCATTCGATTCACGCATGTTTTGTTGAGTGATCTTGCAAATTAACTTCGTAAATAGCTGCGTTTGGGGGTTTTGAAAACAATCGTCTATCATGATACGTTCTTCATAACCCTTTCAGATTTGTAATTATTTTTTTTTTCTTTATTTTGAGCTTTATCATTTAATCTTGTGAAGATTTGTAATTATGAACTGGAGGACGTTTGGGGACTTTCCAAATTACATAACCTGCAAAGTCTGCAAATAATTTAATTCTTTAAAAATTGTACAAAATGTTGTGTTACTGCAATTAATATGAAAATTTTCAATTAAAATACAATCAACATCTTGAAAATAAAAGGCACAAAGGATGTTGACAAAATCTTAAAAAATCTTACCTAATACATTCACCAATCATGTTCAATACATTTTGGTAAACCACATACGAACTAAATTTGAGTTAAGTTTCAAAATTATTTTTACTGCCGTTCAACCCCATATACTAACAAAATTGTATTTTTACAGGTGAACTATTCGTCAAAGGTACGCTCAATAAAAAGAGGAACAACAATTCATACCCAAAACACATAAAACCACTAAAGTGTACGCTTCATTGCCTCCAAAGCATGGTCATAGGTCGACGTCAGATTAAACTCAAATATTTACATGTGTACAATAGCAGAGAGATAAAAGACTCTGCTTTTACAAGCAATTTAGGGTTATTTATCACGCCGGACACCCGGTCGGCTTGGGTGAGTACAGAAGCAAGTATCGCTTTCATATCATACATCATAAACGCATTTTATTCGAGTGCCGTATTGGGAGGTCCTGCCCATTCACCGAACACTATTGTACCTTCTGTACACTTACATAAATATTATAAGAATGTTTGATTCTATTTATACGACGCCCTAAATCATTGTACCTTGCCTAATCTCGATTTTATGAATATCGTAAATTTCGATTTGATTTTAATAACTTATTTACTTTTTGTAATTTCGTGTATTTAGAGATTAAACTCATCTTTATGATGTATGTGAAAATAATTTCTAGGAATTAATCATACTTTTTAGAGTTTGAATGTTAAATCAATAAATAGTTTGGGAAATTTTGAAATGTTTGGATAATTTAAGGGGAGAATAGCATTGTGAATTAAATTTATGACGACAATTACCAATAAATTTATTATAAGTATTATAAGTAACCGAAACTATAACTTGAAAACTCTATAGAAACGAACATCTCCAACGCCGATTTCTAAAACATTTTAGTTGTTTTTTTTAAAGAATAAAATATATTTTCCAAAGTTTAAGGTTTAAAATGGGTAAAGGAATATTTTTAAAATAATGCAAACCTGATTATTAATATCTGATAGATAAGTAATCTTGGAATAACTTAATAATAAAACCATAACATCTTGTGATTTTATTCACCTCTTGTTCTCGGAATAAAGCAATATGCCGTTTCTAAATGTCCACAATCCACCAAACCAGTAAATACCATTCAAAGTAGGTTCAAAATAAATCCCCCTTTATCGGGACAGATAATTTTTATTTCGCTAAGTACAAACTTGACGCGTTCACGTGAAACCCGTTCTATCTGGCAATAAAATGTTAATAAAGTACGTAAATCAAGATAGCGTCAATAGTTAAGGGACAGACGTAATAGTTGGAGGTGAGGAAACGACTTCACACTGACTGGACATAACTCTTGGCGCGTTCTTGCGATCTCTGGGTAGGGTTGCCATCATGCCTGTCATTGGAAAATAACTTAAGGCGTTTTAGGCTTAATTTTTATATGTTGGATGTTGAAATCTTATTCATAACTTTATATTATTTAAGTATTGTGTATGACTCGGAATAAGTATTTATTTGTATGCATTGTATGTGTAAGTATACTATTTTATACATCTATTTATGTTTCATTTATATATTTAGACTTTTTTGACCTGCCTCTTACAATTACTTTTTCTTTACCAGTCGGTTGCCTGGAAAAGATCACACATGAGTGATAAGACCGGCCTCTGTGTTGTGTTGTTTCTTCTCTATTCTTTTTCTATTATAATAACTCTTCTTAAAAAAAAAATAAAACTTTGAATAAATTTAGTTTATTATGTCACTATACAACAATTTAACAATTCTTTCCATCCGCTAAAGTAAAGCTTTGATTGATAAGGAAATTTAATAATAAGGAAGTCTTAAGACTTATTGAATTTCCTTGCTGCTGATAACAGCGTAAGTAATCAGATTAATAGGAATTAAGAATTGTCAATTTCAGTACACAGAAGAAGAAAATAAGATTCTGTTCTTATGGATGTTCATGACCAACTCATCTGCCCTTTTGCACTCTCTGCTGCTTTTGCCATAAAAACCGTTATTTTAATCAAATCATTTACAATTTTCTATTGTAATTGAATAAGGTAAAAAATTGGTTTATAACATTATTCGTCTCTTTTAACACAAAGATTTTATTTATAAAATGACGCTCTATTTCTGCGTTTAAATTTGTTCCCACTTATCCCGATTTCACTAGAGCAATGGTTACCATATCCACGTATGTTATTTTAATTACACTTACAACTCTGACGTGTAAATTCACATTAGACGTGTTAAATACAAAAATATTACCACATTCGGATTTTTAATTACATTTTAGTAAACAGACTTGTTAATTAAACCCCTAATTCGAAACACTTTATTGTGACGTCGGCGTGAAAAATAAGTTCCATTAATTTTTAACGTACGTGTTAAACATAGCTGATCTTTTTATGGAGTAATTAATAAAACGTACACATATATAAAATAACAACACTTTTAATTACAGAATCCAGTAATTAATACTTTTCGATTTTCGTGTGATAGAAAATTTTTAAACGTTCTCAAGCAAACTTAAAAACTATTTAGTTAACCTCAGAACACGATGATTTATATAGACTAAAGAGGAACTGTATATTTTATATTTTCATTAATATATTTATTATCGTATCGATAATTTTAGCATCAACAATAGCCATAATGAATTTTATCTTTTCGTTTTAGTTTTAGCTTAAACTTACACTTGAAATACTCTTTGTATACTACAAGTTTTATTTTTCTCTTAGTTTATACTATTATAACACACCTTTTATCATGATTCTAAATTATATAATCTAGTAAGTTATTGTCCAATACAGTCGTAAACCTGCAAAGGCACTTCTGTACAAATAACGATGCAGTATGCATGAGGATATAAACAAGAACAATACTATCAAACTGTTATTACAACGTTGAACTACATATTATAGTCGAACAAATCAGATTGTATTCCTTGTAGAATACTGGCATTTACACGCAACTTCGCGCGCGTTTTTTCCAACAATCCTTTGTAGAAAATAAATAGTGAAAATTTCAAAGACTGCATCTGAAATATTTACTGAAATGCAATATGCAATGATCCATAATTCTTACGAAATAAAGGAACCAAATTATTATTCGGTAATTTGAATAAACAAGATCTATTTCAAGAGACAGAGAAATTGATTTTTCTGACCATTATAAACGATAGATGATACACATTACACATTATTTAAACTCATTTTATAATAAATGACGTCGCCGACTTTAAGCTTTCAGATGATTATTTAATATTCTGATGTTATTCATTGATACGCAATACATTGCTACATTTATAAGGAGTTGAAATATGATTTGCTCTTAAAAGGGGCAATGTAAAGTGTCGGTGTTTTTTATGATTGCTCTTGAAATGGACGCATTACAAAGTCATTGAAGAGACAAAGCTTTGCGGCAAGGATTGCACCAAGATTGTATAAATTGAACCATAATAAATCACACGTCACCTATAAAACATAAATCAGTATGACATAAAATACATTTATATTGTTTTCACTTCGAAATGACAATAAAACCTTTTAAATTCATGAGTGATTTAATATGTCCGTCGATAAATGTAAAGATAACATGGTTTTAAATTTTACGTTAAAAATATTTCGATGGATTTTATTGACAATTACGAATTTAATGGACAACGCGGTCACGTAAATAATTTTAATATGCGTGTAAATTTTAATCAAATTGTAGTTTTATCTACGAGCGCAAACATATAAAAAATTAAAAAAGTTATAGCAGAGTAAATCGTAAAGCATTTGAAATTATTTATCATGTTACATTAAGATCATTAAGGAAAATATTTAAAATAAAAGAGTAGACTTGTTTAATCTTGGATTTCAAACTTTTTCCTTATTTTCTACATAAATTCCGTGCCTTAAAAGCATTAAAATTTATTTGTTGACGTTTTTTTTTACTAAAAATAGCTCTAATAGAAGTAACCCAGTCAATTAATTATTCGCACTTATCAGAAGTTATAAGAACATGAAATATGTGCTCTAAACATGCTCTCTACTGTAACTTCGTTTATACACTATAATCATTTTATTCAGTATCTTAAATTTATTTCATATCTATGACATCTGAACTCTAAACATACGTGATGCATATTACAGATGCAACAACAAAATAAATCAAAACCATAATCTACAATCTACAAACTTATGTTTCATAAATATTCATATTTAATTAATAGATATTAGACATTCCGAGAGTTCCTAAGGCTTGAGGCGCTTCAATTATTTGACTTATATGCGAATTAGCCGGTATCAAGATGTAATAAAATGCGATGCAGGGAACGGCTGGGTGGGCGCTACTTGTCTTACGATAACTTATCTTTAGAATCGATCCCGAGATAAAAAAAGGTATGGTAAAGGCCTGCTTCGATCCGTATGGATTTGATACACGAAAGCTTTGTTGGATGTTTATTCTGAGAAAAATAAATTGACTTTATTGTTTTTATTTAATCTAAACTATGATATATATATGTTTTCTCGAGTCGAGGTTGAGGAAGAATTATAATATAAAAATACTCCTTTACTAAGTTTAACACCTAATTTGATTCAGCTAAAAAGTAACCAAAACTTTGTATTAACGATATTTTTTTAATTTTGAAAGCGAGAGTTTTGATCATAAAGACATTCTTCTAGTAACATCTAAAATGACCTTTAAGGATGAAAAGATAAATTACAATACACCGCTAATATCCCAAAGCAATTGAGCCTCAAATAAAAATAAACGCATCCCGCGCGAAGCAATAACGTAAACAATTTTATAGATACATTTGCATCTCTATACGATCCAATATATTTCCTCTACATTACCATTCGTAGCTTGAATACTTTAACATTAACTTCTTAACTTACAACCGTGTAAATTACATTTACAATTGCTTAGAAAAAACTACTTATTAAAACATTTATAAATAGTATCGATGCATATTCTGTGTTTGATTTAGGACATTATGAATAGCTTGTTGGAATAAGAAATAGGAAATATTTGACCCGAAGTTGTATTTCATATTTGTTGAAGTTTTGATCAATGGAATATTGTGTGTACGATCAATATGTAAACTAGATAAGATCTTCCATGACATGATTAGGCTATAAACTAGGCTTAAGTAACAAAATAATTACAATAGAAAATAATAAATTTTTAGACGATTGTTAATTCGTGGCAATCAAAACTGCCACATTTACAACTTCCATTATTTGCAGAATAAATCACACAGATTCCATGATCTACTTCTCATAAAGTACGGGCCTTTTAAGATGTAGACAATAATGGTTAAATAAACGCGAAGAAGCGTTTTGATAATTTTTTAATGGATTTTGTCTTATGAAATCCAAACTAACTCTTTGAAGTTGTACTCGGTACTTAAGCAATTCCTAATCTAGCCATTAAAAACATAAAAGGGCACTTGTACCACAGCTTTACCAAAATCTCACACTATGTGCGTACGAAAAACAGAATTTTGATGTCAAAGCTGCGAGCGAAAAGCTAGTGTGTTACATAGATTCTAGCAAAGTTATAGAGTAAGGAATGATTACATTCTTGAAAGAATGGATGATCAAATACGAGTAAATACTTTATTTCGCACCAAACCTTAAAACTAACAATTCATAATACAATATAAAAGATGTAGCACAAAACGGGCCCCTTATCGCTAATAAGCGATCCCTTCATGGCCTGTGACCTCAGTAAAGAAAAACCCAATTAACAGTCTACACAATTCGAGTTCAAATCGCACATCGCAATTAAATTGTTGATATCATAACACTTGCATGTACGCATGATTTTGCAGCATAAATCACGTGTCTCCCATGATCTGGGTCTCATTGTCACGAGGGCTCTCCACGTCGTGAGTAATGGGGTATTGTCCCACATGAGGTCAATGCAAATGTCAAGATCACCTAGATTCGATGTTTAACGAGGTGTTATAATCGTAACTGAACTTTGTCGAAAACAAATATTAGTAATATAGTTAAGATGAAAGAAAATAAATTATGAATCGAGCGTTGAATACTCATTTGAAGATGCAAAAATATGTTGAAATGCCCATGTTTCTTTGTAAGTATCTTGCGTCCCAAATTTCATCGATACAAAAGTTTATTTTATGGGACTACATAAAAGAAATGCTATATAATTTACATTATAATCTACACTTATATTTAAAGAAAATGTTTGTTTGTTTATTTGTTTGTTAGTTAGTTTCATTGGTTGTAATGAATAGGCCTGGACCGATTTTAAAAATTCTTTTACCAGTTGAAAGCTGCATTATCCACGAATATAGGATATATTTTATAGGCATATATATACATAACATTATGCTACGGGAGCGAAGCCGCGCGGTTCATCTAGTTTATAATACATGTAATAGTGAGTATTAGAACTTATAAAACAGTACACTACTATAGTTCTACTATAGTTCAACTATTAACACGAAACGTGACCAAAGACAACTTAATACAAATTGAACGCAACGCGTTGATGTTATTTACTCCTAGTTTTTCGTACAAACGAACCGTAATAGCTAAATACCTAAGATGGTGTTCCTAAATGAAACGTCGATAGGAGTAAAGTACAGCATTGTCTGAGCAGACAGGGATGAATGAAGCAATCTCGGAAACGGTAGTTATTTATACCATTCCATAAACGACCATTGAGGTTGTTAAGCTTCTGTACTCGTTTAAGGCTGTAGTAACAGGTCGCGGCACGATTTCTTTGATGTCATTATATAAAGCGAATATAAGACATTTTGAGGAATAAAACGACAGATTATTCTAGAATATGTTTTTTGTAGAAAACACTCATCGAGTGAAATGAAATGTCAATAGGAGTAAAAAACAGCAGTTAGGAATGAATGAAGCAATCTCGGAAACGGTAGTTATTTATACCATTCTTAAAGGATCATTGAGGTTATTAAATTTTTGTACTCATTTACGGCTACTGTAACAGATCGCGTTTACATTTTATATTGTAGGATAGAAAGGTGATCAAAGATATATTATTTGAATATTTGTTAAATCACAATGTAAGTATCTCACCGACAAAACTACCCTCATCTCTTAAAATCCTATATTGTTTTGATTAATCCTATATTGGGATTAAATCACATTATGTTAAGGAGTCAAGGTCTCATTTCATGGGTATACAATTTTTTGGAGCTCCTGTTGAAATTTCACGACTTTTATGTTAACAAAAATATAAACAAACAACATAAAATTAAGCTAATTTAAATATGGCTGTTTGTTTCCGCCTTAACTCAATAGCTAAAATGAGACGCTTATCACTACTCAGTAGTCGCTATCAGGCAACAATCTCACGACACCGCCATACTGAACTACACCTGTCATAAACGGGTTCACTGACCTTTCACTCCAATTACTACAAACATGTTTTTAATTTTTACGAGATTTTATTTTAAAATAAATGAAAAGGTCGTTAGTACAACGGATGCGATTGTGTTTCAAAATAATAATTCTTTATATGCGAAAATGTGCGTTACAAGATTTACACATTTATTGCATTTGGTATGTAAATATAGCTCCACTTTGTAATTATTTGTAGGTCTTTTATCCATCAACTTTGATCCATGAGAGTAATGACAACGATTTTGTGATAGAATCTCAGGAGATTTACATGAACCTGCTGTTGGATATGAATATATTGACTAATAGAAAAATGCAAAATTTTCATAGAAAACCACCTAAAGTTTTAGTCGCCACTGGTTTTATGATCGCCAATGGTTATTTATATCCATTAAACTGGAAGTATCCCATACTGAATAAAGTGCCTGCTACAGTTTTTCTGTGTAGGAACGTAGCTTAGTAAAGATCTGATGACAAATGTAATGATTAAAATAATAATATAAGGCAGACAATACAGACTCAGCTTAATTAATAATATTTTTTTTTTATTTTGTGTTATCATAAATGTATTGCGTCATGTCTTTATGTCAAATAAATATTTTTCTTTCTTCTTTCTTTCTTTCCACTTTCTTTAAACTTTAATTTTATAGTATTTTAAAGCCTGTTAAATTTCCGTGTGCCTTGAACACTTTATCTACCACATAATTATGATGCCTTGATCACTCTTAAATCTTCTTACAACATCGAGTAAATAACCCCCGGCATATTTGGATATACGTATAACACGTAACACCGTTATTATCAGATACCATCAGCATTTAGTGATATACATTATATTAAATTACTTAACATATTCCATTACATATTGTTATGGGATATCACGCGTCATCGTGTCCACAATGGATTGGTCAATTAAAGAGGAATTTATTGGAAGAAATATGAACTTTATGGGTTTTTATCGCTTAAAACAATGATGCAATATTTTTATACAGGCGAAGAAAGGTTTACTTTTCGTTAATAAACGGAGAGAGTAAAGATGTGTGATCAATTTAATGTTAAATTATCTGACTAATAAATTTTATTGTTGTTTTTCTTATTCTTAATAGGAATTATCTGCCGAAATACTTGGGATATATAGACACTTTTAAACAAAAATAAACACCCTTTGCAATTAATATATCATCTTCATTATTTTTATCTTCAACACTACCAAAAATTGTCTTTTCGAAATTGCCACCGTCTTTTGTGAAAATAACAAAAGACAAAAAATATTATTGATATTAAAATATTATATTATTTTCACATTTATTTGTATTAGCTGCAGACTTTTTTGCGAATGACTGACTGGCTTACTTAATTTTTAATTTAATTTAGTAGTGGTTGCCTATAATTGTGACATTACTAAAACTGTAATTGTAATTTCACAAAACCTGCATTATTTTAACAGTGATGATCCTTAAAGCAATAAATAAATAAATTATTATTGGTACAAAGTTCATCTAAGTGTAATAGACCACTAAGAATTGAAGGAAATAATTGAAGCATGCCCGTAAAAGGGCAAGAATGTGCATGCATGGCTCACCGGGTTGCGTGTGCATACTCGCCGCTCGTGAAATATCATTGTAACCAGTGGCTCAGAAGCCCTGGATTTATGTTGCTCGATGATTTAGATACATTAATAGTGTACTGTTTTATGCCCTGCCAATTTTGTTTTGATGTTCAGTTTTTAGGGTTCCGTACCTAATAGGTAAAAACGGGACCCTATTTCTAAGCCGCTGTCCGTCTATCTGTTTGTCTGTCACGACGCTTAATTTCATTAATCGCAACGTGCTGTGTATTTCCGAAGCCACTATTACAACAAATACTTAACATAAAAAATATATCCTAAGGGGAAGTCGGGTATGGAACCTTCTGTCGTCCAATTCGCACATGGCCGGTGCTTAAACAAGACATTTATATATCAAGTTCAATGTAACTACAAATTATTTTACAGACTACTCAGTCTTATTTGTTAGACAATTTATGGGAAATTAAATAAAACAAATATCTAAAAAATCTTAAATAAAAAACTAAACTTACTCATATATTTTTTCATCTCAAAACCAGTTATTATAATAAGTGCAACAATAATTTCTGATTTAATAAAATTTATTTTTATCAGCTTCGTCCGTCAATTGTCCCTGAGACAAACTAAATTCAATTTGATTTTAATATAAACACTAACCACATGATCAAGTATAGCTAAGTATTAAACTTTCCAAGATATCTAGTTGACCCTTCAATGTCACGTCATTATACGTGACCCATTGTCACGTTTGGTCCCAAAATAACACGTAATGCTCAGTGAAACCCTAAACCAGGGATCACGCACTGCATACTCTAAAGACACAAATTATTGAACTAATCTTCGTGAGAATTGAAAACATTGGGTAATATTTTATTGAACACTAGCTGATCCGCGCAGCGTCGCTCCCGTAGCATAAGGTTATATATATAGCCTATAAAATATAGCCTATGTTACTCGTGGATAATGTAGCTTTCGAATGCTAAAATAATTTTTAAAATCGGTCCAGTAGTTTTTAAGCCAAACTAACAAACAAACAAACAAAAAAACAAAATTTATCCTAGTTAAGGTTATTTTTCGTTGAAGTGGAAGTTTGATCTGATTCAAGTATAGAATTAATTGTAGATTAGAATAAAATTAATTAAATGTAAAAACAAATTTGTGTTAACTTAATAAAGCTAGTTCAAATTTAACAACTTAGAATACAAAATTTTTGCCCGAGTTTTAAGATCTGACAATGTTGTGCACCTGTTTACACTCGATTAAATTTTTAGTGATTTTTTTATAAGGAATATAAAGTTATCATAATAGAAAACTTAAATAAAGTTGCGTATAAAATCCTAAAAATAAATAACCCATTGTTCTATCAACGCATAAATCAGCATGACATCTATCTATTGCATTTACGGTTAATAGCTGGTTCTAATATAATAATGTATTCGTGCCATTTGAGGTATAAATAGAAAGCCAGGCGAAACTACCTGCACTAAATCACTTATTACGAAAATTTGTCACTATACACAACAACATTTATCTCTATCTTACAAATAACAACATTTATCAAACGACATAAATCCAGCTTTTCGATTATCAATACATTACATAATTAACAGTAATTCTCAATTATATTCACTGGAAGATATTCTTAATTGATACAGTTAAAATTAATTACTCGAATGGGACAACGAAATTCCTGATATGTTCTTCGATTACAATATTACCAGTAATTACTTCTATTACTGTGTAGTTAGTATCGAATATTTTACGGAACACCTATTAAAAAGCATGTAATCATTATCAGAACATAAAACTTTACATTAGCATTAGTCTCTCATTAATTTCTAAATGTACGCTCAGGGGCATCTTAAATCTTAAAACTACGCTCATCGATGAAGAAAGCTCCATGACTCATCATTAAGTCTAGTATTTCATATATTTGTATGCTCACAAATTTTGGAACGTGTATGATTAATAGCTCCTTGAAGGAACAATGCAAGAAAACGGTAAATAAAACGATTCTCATAAAACAACTCACATACGATTCTATTATCATTTCTATAACTCTCATTAGCTACAAGCTAAACAAAATATAGTAAAGGGGCATATATGAAAGTCAAAAATTAAAATTAGGATTATGAGAAATTCGATCTACTCATATATATCCAGCTTCTTCTACTGTAGAAACGTGTAAATATGCAACCACTTCCATGATCTTCCCTAGTCTAAGCGTGATGGAATTTTGGCTTAACGTAACATTTGATTCAAGAACAATATGAGTCACATTTCTTTTGTCGTTCCTCGACATCAAAGGAACTATTCGCAACGGTAGCTCAGTGACTTCTCGTGCAGTAAGCTAGCTCACATTCGCATTGAATTCATTAAATTATCGTGTCAGTTGACCCTGAATTTGATTTACCGTTCGGCACGAACCACAAAAGCTACACCGGACATAATTTACCTTCCCCACAATACTTCTAATTAAGACCATTCCTCACGATGCACTATGTACTCACTACACAAACTGGTGGTTATAAATAACTGGAATCGTATATCATGCCTTTTTCGTGCTACTCGATGCGCAGGAGGTAAATATGAGTCCTTATTTACCCGAGTTAAGATTCAAATTGTTCTCGAATTTTCTATTGTGTTACAAAAATAAAAGATTAGGTTTTGTTAAGAATGGACGCCAAAAGGTTGTGAAGACGGTATTTATCAGATGTGTGTCAAAATGGCTGTGTCGTGTTAAATGTTTTGAGTATTCTTATCATTAAATTAGTTTCGCTTGTTGTTATGAATTTAAAGAAACGAGATAAACTTACATGATAAAGTAAAGTGTAAATTCAAATTAACACCTTAATTGTCTATTTACATTCTTGTTTCATGACTTTATGCGTGATCCACCAGTAAATAAATCTATGTAATTTTCTAGTCTTAATTGTGTTCAATAAATGTATGACCGTAAAATGAATTTCAATAAAAAGTAATTTATTGACGATAAGAAATACCATTTCTAAATCAACATTTTATCTTTTTGAAGAAATAATTACAAAGTGCAATACAAAGATGCGCAAGAAACTGGATCTGACGAGTTTCTGTGAATCATATTACTAGATCCTTAGATACTATATCTCCTACAAACCTCTTCCCGAACTAACAACAATAAAATTTTATTGAACATGCCCCCATCACAAATATTTATAAATAATATGTACTCAAACTAATTGTCTATGTTTCTTACGAATAGTGAACAATGATCTTATCGAAGAAAGAATCAAATGAAACGCAGTGCAAAGATGCGCGCAATTTGAAGCAAAGTTAGAACACCTTAAGCTAAACTAGATCTGCTAGAATATCCAGTTTCGTACAAATCTCTTCCTCAACCAATAACCACGCAACTTTATGGAACTTTTCCCCACATTCTAATGCGAACCGTTTTACCTTATCGCTGAATCTCACTCGTTTACATTTGTACGTTAACGTGCTTTAATGAGCGCTACTTAGTCCACAGATATAATGTAAGATAATTACTTCTTATCGACTTTAATGGACGTATAATAACGATATGATACTAAAAATTATCTTTTAGATTGTAAATTACTTAGTAGTGGGAACAGCTGGACGATTTCTAAGTTTAGGTTCATCTATCATTTCACGTTTTAGCAACAATGCTTACAGTCACCAGCGTACATATATTAAAAATACTTTGATTTGATTAACTGCGAAAGGAATAAAAACACATTTTAATGTACATTTTATCATACTCACAACGATACGGTTCTTTTTAAGTCCTATGCAAATCCATTGCCCTCTGAAATAAAATATTCTTCGAATTTTAATTGTTTTTGAATTGCGTATGTACGATTAACATAGATGACATTTGCAACTTTCAAATGTAGTTTATATCTGTTCGTACTGTAGGTACAACAACAAATAGCATTGCAAAATTAAATAATCAATCGTGATATTCTCTGGAAACAGTTTCTCATTTTACGTCAATTCCACACGAACAATCAGGACGATTGATCTAAATTAAAACCAATCCAAGATAGCCAAACAATTATTTAATTAAACGCAAAACGGTTACTATTTGCGTATTTTAGTAAATTACTTAGAATATAGAAACGAACCAATAATGCCTTCAACCACGCAAAGGGTTCGTGCTGCGCTCGCATTATTCAAACCTCATTTAGAGTACGGCAAGAAAGGTATTTTATTGTTCTGTATTGATTCTGGTGACGAGGGATACCTTCTCGAATTGGTCGGATTCTTCATTCTGTCTCATTAAAATGTGTATTGATAGAAATAGCCGCGAGCTAACGACAACGCGAATCCTTTGTTTTGGTTGTAGTTATAATTTTAAAGAAACATTTTGCTGTACACATATACAGATTCTGTTGTAATTTTCAACCATTATTTAAAAATATTACTATTTATCCTAAATTAAATTCAATAACAACATATTTTAAAGGCATAATTACCAATCATACGTATCCATTACATAAACTGCGGTCAGCCTTGGAACTAAAAAATAAAGTCTTGAAAAGTTTAATTACGTTTCAATTAACATTTAGCCTTAAGATAAACAATAATGAGGTTGTAGATCAGTTGTGCGTAAGCCGAGTGAAAAGCCTGATAGCTATTTATATGATTAAAGGCATGCATTGCGAAAGACCAATGCTTAAATCATGCCTAATTGTTCTAATTATTCTCTTTCTGTGTGTTTTTAAACAATTTAACGAAAAGGTTATTATGTGTATTTATGTTAAAAAAATTTAAAACGCATTAAATATTTAGCATAAATTGTAGACTTCAGAACAATTCTTTAATATAAGAAATAATTACAATAAAAGGTTGATAGCAGATAAAAAGGAAATGACGATAAAAACGAGTAGGAAATAATACATTGTCAGATGCAACGATCATTTAAAATGCAAGCACATAATATTAAAAATAAGTAATCTGAAAAATATATATTTTTCACGTATTTTAATTTTTCTACTATTGTCGACTTAAAAATTCGATAAGCTGGTTTTTATTTAGCGAAGTCGCTTCTTTAAAAAATATTAATCGATCGATGAAATCTATTGCCACATCGCCTAGCTACCTCAAATACACGTTAAACCGTTCGTACCCACACGCATATAAATAATAGGGACATTAGAGAAACCCTTCGAAAAGTTAATAATGTCTCAATTAACATGTAGCCGTAAGATAAGTAGTAATGAGACTCTTCATCAACAATGCGTAACTCGAGTCGGGCGCGGCTATTAATATGATGTAGTGTCTCTATCGATCTCTGCGACCACACGTAAACCCGTGGAATTGACTTGTGTATGGTGTCATTTGTTAACGTTGATGAAAATTGAATATGTATAATGAATTTGAAGCGATGTTCGTTGAAGATAGTAGATGTGTAAAATTTTCTGAATGAATTAAAATTTTCATTTAATCTAAGTATAGATTTAATTGTCACGAATAAATCTTTATTTTTTGTTCTTATAGCAGAGAATTGAAAAAAAAATAGTTTATTACTGCAAATGAATTAAAACTGAGCTGTAATACAATTCAGGTAGTAATTAAACGATAGTGATATATTTTCACGCGTTTGCTATCTTGTAATACAAAAAGCATCAAAGGACCTTTTCTGGTCTAAGAATGGTAAATACTAAGAGACGGAATCATGACAGCAGAAGACAAATATTAAGAAAGAAATAAGTAGAGTATATCAATATCACCAGCGTAGTCATTCTCCTTAGAGGTGCTTTTTGAACGTCATTTACATGTACAATTTACATCATATTTTTTTTATTTACTACTGATTCGGAACGCTGTCTCTACCGAGAATCGGCTATGTTGAATCTTAGAACAGTGTACATACTACGTGTTGTAACTGTGCAACTGTTTTTCATGTTACCACCTTGTTCGATCTATTCTAACAAATATTATAATGTAATTAAATTTAAAACTAACCTAGAATGTCAATTAGATAATTTTGAGTAAAATCGAGTTAATCCTATTTCACAAACTGAACAACATCCTTCTTACCATAATTACAATTAAGCAATTCCTATCTCATACATCTATAAACTATTTACAACGCAATTGTATCATATAAGATTAGAGTGAGCTCAATTAACACTCACATAAAAGTCATTAGGGAGTTACACCGAGCCCGGACAGATAATACGGATTATCGTAATCCCTTCTCACATGAAATCTTGTGAAAAGTATGCTTTTGGTTTAGGCTGGATATACATGAACGTTTCAACTATGACTCAAAGTCATGAAGGGGTCATCTTTCTAGATTTCGTGCAAAAATAAATGAGATGGCTTATTGCAACAAATATGTATAGGCATAAGAAATTTTGAGTGTAAGTGATCTTATATAAGCTATACAACCAATTAAAAACTAAGCCAACTTATCACATTAAGAAAATATTAGATTATTTTTTTATAAGATATCTTGACTTTACCTAGCGCATTGCTAAGTTTCTTGTTTTATGCTTTTGTGGTTTTTAATCGTCTCCAACTAGTTCTGACTATTCTTTATTCCATATTCTAATATTTAAAAAAACTGTCATTGTTACAAATACTTAGAAAACTTGCTTTGTGATTTAAAAATTTTGGATGATTATTTTTATAATTGAAATATTTAAAACACTCGGTACTCAAAAGCCTTACCATCATCGCACTACCAAACGGATCACAACGTTAGCATTTCCAATTTAGACGTCCAAAGTAGCTCACACTCTAGCTATACGACCAAACATTTGTCCAGGGTCCCGAGTCTGCTATTTTGATTTAAAATGTCACCATTACGATGCTACTGTAATTCAATTACAATCCAATTGTCAATGTGATATATTTGGTATTCTGCAAAAACTTAACAATAATCGTAGTAGTATCGTAATTGAATCGTAATAGTGTCTCGATGGAACAATTCTCAGTGTTGCCTTCGTAATTCTGCCATGACATTGAATGAGTAAATGAATGAATGATTTATAGAAAAATAAAATAAATATATATTTTTTATTTTATAATACAAAATTACAAGTAACAATATATCTATACTTTCTGAAATAAACTAACTCGGGTAAAAAACACGATCAAATCTTATTTAAAATACATTTTATAAAATGGCGACTGTTTAAAAAAAAAAAAACAGTCATAGAAACGTCAAGCTGTCAAACTTGAAAATCTTGTGTCGTTATTTGTTATTGTTTGTTTCCACTTTTTGTTGTAAAATTGGAATACTTCACGACTACTTTATACTGTGGGAAGGAAGGAGGCTCAGGTTCAAGGGGAGCAGGCTTAAGCCAAGCGGGAGCAGGCGCAAGCAACCAACAGAGACCTTTTGTGATAGCCTGTAGGAGCCTATTAAAATTGCATGGGAAGTTTTTTCTCCAGCCCCAAAAAAGAAGACGTGATGATTATGATTGAAAATTGTTTTTAT
>LQNK01002080.1:0-24785 GCA_001586405.1 Phoebis sennae
AGCCTCGCAGCAGTGGGGCATCGCAGCCGGGTGAGCACATATACATACATGCGGCTCCCAAACCTTTGATATCGTGCCCACTGTGGCCCTGGTGGGGCTCACGCTGTTCGACCACGCGGCTGAGGCAGCCTCGCAGCAGTGGGGCATCGCAGCCGGGTGAGCACATATACATACATGCGGCTCCCAAGCCTTTGATATCGTGCCCACTGTGGCCCTGGTGGGGCTCACGCTGTTCGACCACGCGGCTGAGGCAGCCTCGTACCAGTGGGGCATCGCTGCCGGGTAGCATACATACATACATACATACATGCAGCTCACAAGCTTAAAAGGGTATTTACTTAATGGATAATTGTGAATATTTGTAATATTGAGTTCCATGAAAAAAGCGAAGGGTCGCCCCAATGTGAAATACTATTCAAAGTAGGTGCAAAATCTTTTTAAATTGAAAATAGATTAATGCATCGTTTTTATATGTAACGTTATTTACTTTATAGTGTGAGGAAGTCGGTTCCATTTTTAGGCAAAAAGTTATTTGACTGCAGAGTCGCGCCATGGAAGAAAAACTTGGGTTGTTGCACTGGTGGGACTCATATTGCGGCACCGACCGTAATATTACTATGAATATTGTATATATTACTCAAATATTAAAAGTTTATTTACTATGTATACAATTTATATTCAAAGTGCAATATTGAAAAGTTTATATAGCGACTTCAGGATGCTACTATTTCTGAAACACCTGCTCTAAGCAGCTGACTTAGTTCGTTTATTTAACGTTTCATAAATATTGCTTATGTATGTGGGTGTATAATGTATATTCATAACTGAAGCTTTATATAAAGGTTAACAGTTTGGCTAACATCTTTAGTATAATATAACTATCTAGGGATATCACTTTGAACTTTAGCATTTTAATAAGTTCGGAATATTTGAATATTCTAGAATTTTATCGCGTAACTAAACTCACGTTTTAGGCTCACGCAGCGGTATTATTATGAACGAAATTATTTATCTTGGAATCTTAAACAAATTTCTGTTTTCTTTCTCATTGTAACCACTCAGATGTATTTACATAATATAACACAAGTTAATAATGGCTATCAACAATTCTTTACCACACATAATATAAATATTAATAAATCTTCTCTCTTGATGGTCTTACTGTAATGGTACTTTTATTAAAAGATATTTAAAAAGTAGGAATGGCTTGCCAGCTTTAACTGCGTCCATTATATAAATAATTCTCGATCCCCAACTTTTTGTGCACATAATTTCCTCTATAAAAGCTAATATTCAATCGAGTAAACATGGTTAGTTGATACATCAATTAGACTCACTCCCAAAGTGTTTACGGTACCAATCGCCCATCACGATCCTGCACGGGTGTGCAAAATCAATACTGCACCGGGCGACGACCTCTGACATTTCGGACCTCGGCCCACTTCCCCGGTTCCTGTTGCTAAATATTTACACTAGTGAATGGTAGCCGCTATCAAAACCTTTGTAAACGCAATGGGAATCCGCGCTGTTTCCGCCGAACCTGCACCATGGGATACACGTTCCAGATTGATTTCAATTTGATCGCGATTTTGTTTAGTGTTTTATTATCATATCATAATATAACTAATTACAAATATCTTAGTATGATACAATAATAAATACATTCGAGTTTTTCCGTGCATAAATAAATAATAATTATTTCACCAATTTTGTACAAAATAGATATGAGGCCCTAATTATAGAGCTAGGCAAAGTACACAGGCTTACTTATTAGAGCCTTTTGTATAATAAAAAACAAAGATTACACTTATTGATAAATAAATATACTATTTTTTTGTATATAAGTTTATACAACACCAAATTTTATTCATTCTACTCAAATAAAATTGCCAGTATGGGAAGTTTATCCAGCCAATCACATATTGCTGAAACACGAGGCCCCAGGATGCAATAAATGTGGAATTCGTGGGAATTTCTGTTGGAATTGAAAGTGCATGCCTCTGGGATTACTTGTTAGTTAACTCGACATGTTGCAAGATGTTAGATTTGGTTAAATGCAATAAATAAACGGGAAATAATTAAAGTAAATTAAGTAAAAGTAAAAGTATGACGACCCGATTGGCGCAGTGGTTCAGCAACGGTCTATTGCGCCGGAGGGTGTGGGTTCGATCCCCGCGAGCAGAAAATTATGATCTGATGAACATTGTAATTGTAATTTATCTATATGTATGTATTTACAAAAAAGAGTATATTTAAGTATGTCTATCAGTTATCTAGTTTCCATAGTACAAGCTTTGCTTAGTTTGGGACTAGATAGCGTTGAGTTAAATGTCCAGGAATATTTATTTTATTTATTTATTTATTATTACTAGAAAAAGCATACACTATTCATATTAAAAAAAAGGTTTCTTATGCTAGTAAAAACAGGAAATTTATAAGTATTTGAGCCATGATGCACACACTAGACTCGCGGCCTGTATTGAAAGGAATTAAATGATGCAAGGAAATAGTTTGGAAGGATTAATTTTCCGAAAGTCCTTTGAGAACGTATTTAACACTAGCTGATCCGCGCGGCTTCGCTCTTGTAGCATAAAGTTATATGTTTAGCCTATAAAATATAGCCTTTGTATAGAATTTTTTAAATCGGTCCAGTAGTTTTTGTGCCTATCCATTACAAACAAACAGAGTTATCCTCCTTGTAATATTAGTGTAGATATGTATTTAGTAATGCCCCAGTTGTATATTAACAAGTCACTATTTTTCAGGTATAATTTCGTACACTTTAGTAACATATTCATAGATAAATCAATGAAATTATGCGTAGAATCTATTATCTCAAATCCTATAATTTGGAGATATCGACTAAGTAAGGTTTAAGAGACTATGAAAATTTTCAAAATATTTTTTGTAGAATGAAGAGGAACGAAGAACCTTTAGCTAATATTAATTTAATAAAAATAGCTTTTATTTATAGCTTAACTTGACATTATACGTTTGCGTGACAATACGAGCTTGATTCACAAATTAGGTTAAATTTGCAAGCAGCTTATTATAATCTAACATTAATTGCCGCCGTCACATTTACTAATTAAAATTAACCATAATATGGTATTGCGCTAAATATTTTACTTTTACCTACATTTCCCGAATTTTTACACTTGCGGCAGAAAAGTTATTATACAGCAAGTTAAATACATTTAAAAAGGCTTGTGGACTAATATTATTATTATCTACATTTATACATATAAGTCCCCGGCCGTGTCCTCCTGTCTGGATGTAGGCGATAAACTCGAAAACTACTGAATGAATTTTCATACAGTTTTCAACAATAGAAATAATAGTTCTTGAAGAGGGTATATAATTCACTATGCTTTTATATAAATTAGCAGAAATACTTCAATATATGTTGAATAGGTCACTAAAAATATTGCCAACTGCGAATTTTCCACACGAACGCAGCGCAAACTAGCAAATATCCTAGAATAACATAATAAGGATTTGAAGATCACAATTTTATCCACAAAAAAGTCTGCGAGCATATTTCTATCTCTTACGGTTCACTTTCAATAACCACTTCTATGTTAATTTTCTTTAGTTCAATCCAAGTAAATATGTTTATCAGCTTATAAATTTAATGCAGGCTAAAATTGCCCTATACACTATATCAATCAGATGAATAGGTTTTGATATAATCGTTAGGTTTCGAATTAATTAGCGAAACATTTATACGGCGCGGACCAACTTTCTTTCCAAGAC
Organism: Phoebis sennae; assembly: GCA_001586405.1. Taxonomy (NCBI): domain Eukaryota; kingdom Metazoa; phylum Arthropoda; class Insecta; order Lepidoptera; family Pieridae; genus Phoebis; species Phoebis sennae. The sequence continues at coordinate 3,757 of LQNK01002080.1, forward strand.
TTGATTAATCGAAGCGAAGCGAGGGCGGGCAGCTAATGATAGAAGGTGTGAATATTATTAAAATAGTTAGTTTGTTTTTGTAAGGTAATAAGATAACAAACCTCCCCAACTAATAACAAGTTACGTTTAAAAATGCTAAGCAATGAAATTATACGGCTTCTAATTTAAAACTACAAACAACACTGAACCAGTCTCGACCAGTTTGTTTCTGAACGGAAAATTATTGGAACAAACTTCGTCGATCCGATAATTTCCCGACAATTTCTAGAAAAGTTTCAAAACATTTCTCCTTATGCAACTGTAAAAATGTTTTTATATTTTATTTTTTCGCTTTTTCTATGAAACATTGCTTGAGCTATCGTTTTGAAACAAAGAACGTTGAGCTGATGATTATATCTAGTTATTTCTTTTGAAGAATTGCTTTATACGATTGTGGTCTTGTTTTTTATACTTCTATAAATTTTATATAATGCATTACCATCAAGAAGTGACAATACAGTCTATTAAATATGTTTATAATATTAATTTATTAGCAATGTATATGTACACTTTAGGTATAATAGAACTGCAATATCCTTATTACAGTTCAATTATAATGAGAAATTATTTTCACCTTTGTAAGACAAGATAAAATTTTGTCTTTTATAATTTCAGAAATAAATATAAGTATCTAATAAATAAGTATGATTATGAACGTTATATTATATCTTTTTCACACAACCAAAAACCTAAAAAAAGAATACAAAATTTTAAAATTAGTTACATATATCAGTGTTAATCAAAAAAGGTATTATTATTTGTTGAATTTTATAGCTAGGATTTTTGTGTAATAAGAAGGTTCAATAGTGCATGAAAACAATGAACAAACGAACTAGAAAACAAAATTCCCTCTCAGTAAAATTTTAATTCCATAATCCATTCTATTCTTACGTCATATCTCATAACCCAATTTAATCCGATAGCCATCGCTAGCTCAATTAAAAATTCCTAGAATGTCTGGCTAGGTTCATCTGGGCTGGGGCCGTCGCCATGGCAACCAGGTCGCGAAACAAATCAACAAGTGAGGCTGTATCGATCCCATCTGCATCCGCACAAATGTAATGTGTATTTTATGCTTTTGGTATGCAAATATCATTAGTTTTATAACATTTAAGATGGTTATTTTACGCACTATTTGAATTTTTAAGTATGGTTTTATATTGGAGAGAATCGCATCTTCTCATGGTTTAAATATGCAAAATGAAAAACCATGGTTTTATAAATAAATTAATGTTTTTAGACTTTTGTAATTATATCGGATATTTTCTTGTGTTTATTTCAACGCGAGTATTTTCCATATCGAAAAAAATGTTCGAACTTCACTTTTATTTTTCCTTTTTAGGCCGGCATATTATTTTTTGTTACAATTTTTTAACCTATATTTTTAAATATTTAATTATAAATGATCACCGGCAAGTTTCAAGTTTCGTTCTCAAAGGGTTATTAACGTACTTAATATAAAATTTTAATTAGAGGCTCCGGACTATAAAATTAAAAGTTAATTTCAAGTTCCCCTCGTGGAATATGAGAGTTTTTCCTTAGTACACCGAAGTTCCTAAGTCTCCAAAGTACGCAAGATCAGATGACGTAAGCAAGATAATTAATATTTTTTTCTTCTTAACTTCAAAGAAGAAAAAAAGTTAAATATTTTTATGTTCTTACTTTCATTAAACCGAGTATCAGCGTTATGTTTAGTAGAGAGCTAGGACTAGCTGGTGCGTAGCGAGGCTTCTTTTTTGGACATGGTAGGAAGAAAGTCCCACTAAATAGACCCGTCTTTTTTAGAATGCTATACTGCTGCTACTAAATACTATTTAACCTACCTATCATAATTAGGAATAGTTTTTCAAATCCATCTGTAAGTTTTGAAGATAAGCGCGATTATATATAGTTATAGTTATACCATTGATATAGTTGCATATCAATTACATTTTCTATCTTTTAAATATTGAAATTACCTGATGATCACGGCTGTTGTACAAAGCGTTCACCAATGCCAAAAGGCTTTGTGAATTGAAAAAGTGAAATTGCAATTCGCAAACGCTTAAAAAATATCGACAGTTTGTCAATATTGTATGAGTATGTTCATGAATTTAAATGCGCTTCAAAATCAGGTATTTCTTTAAAAAATAACTGTAATAAGTTAATGATAATTTAAGTTTATATAATTTATATTTTGTATTACCTTTTGATAGAACTGCATCTGGGTTGATTTCTAAAAAAAACACTTTACTAGTTCCACAGTTGTACTTTTTTAGAAATTAATTTATGTTTAGTTCCAGGGCGAAACTTCTAAGAGATTTAATTTAAAAATAGAAACCCAATATTTAGATACCGTTTTCACCCTCGATGTAATCTGAAATATTTATCGCCCCTGTGTCATGTAAACATCCACTTATATTGACAGTATCTACTTTGAACATCTTGGACGATGCTTTTGTTTCGATCGAGTTTTCGTACAAAGCCTTCACTGACGATAAAAGGCTTTGTGAGGAGGAAACGTGGAAATTTAGCTCGTGAAATATCAAAAACGCTTACAAAGGTGCCAAAACACTGACAGTTTTCAACGTTTGGATGTGTTCACGGAGTTTAATGCGGTTTAAACATTAAAAAAAATAAATTGTTCAATGATAATGCCGCATAAATATTTTGGCGGTTATTAACAAAACACAATATGATAGTGAGAAATAATCAAGTTAATTATAAGCTTGTGGTGATTGTTAGAATTAAACTTGAAAGGAATGTAGTTCTTATTTTCTTTTCGTAATAACAAAAAAATGATAGTATAGGAAATATTTGAAGTACTGTAGTGAATTGTGGGCTACTCGACCGAAAACGAAGAATGAACTCAGCCATAACATAATATCAGGAAAAAGATTTTTCTTTTTTTCTTGAAAGTGAAAAATATTAAATATATAACATTCATTTTTTCCATTAAATTTTTATTAGGACATTAAATACAAAATTATCATAAATTTACAGGCTAGACCATCAAAGTGTGACATCACTAGTCTTTTAAGATTGTAGGCCATTACGATCATTGGCCCTTGCATATGCACGAAGGGTCGCGTTTGTCATATCGCTTCAGCTAAACTGTCACTAATCGCTATTATCGTCACTAAGACCAACAAGACTGCATCGGGATAGACGCTTTGATACCACTGTGTAACTAGCTAGGTGCATTTGCATATCAATTGAGTATTACGGCTATGTACACTGTCAAAACATGGAACATCCCTGAGTTACATGCATATTGATTACCCTTCTTAGTTCACAAATAAACATAAATAGCTATAAATTAAATTACAATAAATTGAGGGTGATTTACTCCTTGTAGACAAGTAAGACAAATAGCTATTAATTTAATAACAATAAATTAAAGGTGATTCACCCCTTGTAGACGAGTAGGTTGCACATTAAAATTGTCTTAAAACTATTCCGTAAAGGGAATTTTCCAGAACAGTTTAAATAAAAACAAGAAATACGCACCAATGAAACATATATCGCTACATCATGACTCGGAAAGTACCATATTAAATAAAAATTACTAGATTCTTTTTCGTGTAGTTTTTAAAATTTCGCAAGAAGTATTGAAAGCTCAAATGAGCGTGTCTTTTCAGTCGCGCTCGTGCCAGCATTTTCCAGGTGATGCAAAATTGCAAACTTTTTTAATTACCAGCTAGTTAGGTTTGTTTCAACTCGTAATTTGAGACTACTTGCATACTTTATTGGGAATACATAATTATTTCTTTTAAAGTTTGTTATTTGTATAAAAGGCATCGACTTATTATCCCTTTTTATGTGTTTGACGTATAATTTAGTAGAGGATCTCTGGTATACGGTTCATCATTTATTATATACAAGCTGATTTTTCGTGAGTAGCTTCCTTTTGACTTTACGCCCAACATTTTTCCTTACAGTAATGTTGGCAAATAGTAGCTTAATAGGGTAGTAAGGAAAAAATATTTTGATTTGATGAAATAAAAAAAAATACCACAAATATATACACGATTATAAGACAAGAAAATTCACATATTTGGCGAAAATTGGGAGATTTAGGAGGTAGGTTATGTAGGTAGATAGGTCGGGCAATTGGCGTATGAAAAAAATACAGTTCTAACCTTCCAAAGCATTTTATATTCCTCTACAATTACTGACATCTTTCCAGAACATTCATATTGCTGACGATATTCTCCCAGTGCATGGGGGAGGTGAAGATACCCACGATGGCCTGGAGGAAGGGCGTTGGCTTCACCATCATTTGGTTCCCGCTGTTCAAACTCTTCCCAGTGCGTATTCTCCTAAAAATATATTAAGGAAGCTACTAAGTCTAAAAACAATGGGATATTCCAAAATAATGCTTGTAGCAAACCTATTCCCTATTCTACGCCTTCAACATTCGGCAATTCCTTCAATTGTAACTGTTAGGTTCTGGAATCTTCTAGTCTTTTGGTTTTGTTATTGTTTATAGATCATTAATTTCTTTGTTTATCAGAAACTATATAATTTAAGGCTTGTTTGTTTGTTTCATAGGGTTTTATTTTGTATTTTCTTTGGCAGGTACTCCTAACCATCGTGATAATGTGGGCAGTGTGCGGGGTTCTGTCAGTGACAGGTGTGTTTGCGCCCGGCCACCCCGCGCGAACTGATCTAAAGCTGAATATTATAGAGGATGCGCCGTGGTTCCGAGTGCCTTACCCAGGTATGATGATCTCATATTGCACTCTCTGATCTCAGCTTGCACCAGTTGCATGCAGTATCATGACATTTCGAAGAAAGAAAATTTATTATTTATAATAACAAGCTGACATTCATATCAGTTTTCTCTCTAACCTAACCTAACACATATAGATATCACCAAAATAACCCCAACATTTAGTAAAATTACACGCTAACGGTTCTAAAATAATAATAATTTACAAACGTGTATGGAATGCGATTCTTAAATGGGCCATAATATAATGCTATCTATATACAGGGTAATTTTTAAAATGGGCTTTCAGGGCTACATCCTAAACTATCAGGAATATCAAAAATTCTGAAACGACTCTTGATGCCGATTTTGACGAAAATAAAACTGCAAATTCGATATTAAAAAACATGTTTTACTGAGCCAATAATAAAACGTGTTGATATTGAAAAAAAAGACATCCTCATAATTGAGTCTTGAAAGTCAATTTTAAAAATTCATCTGTATGCAAAGAATAAATATATAAGTGTATCAAAAAGTAAGTGTAATTTTGCTAGGTATATAAGGTACTTTTAGAAAATAACAAAATAAAAAGTCAGCAAAAATGACTCCCTCCGTATCATTGATAAAGAGATAAGACAACTGATATAACGCTTCCATTCAGCTCGGCTCAGCGAGGGATTGCGCTGTGATATGATTGGCCGATTCCCAGTCAAATCATGTCTTTAACTAACGACAAGAGTCAAATTGTTCCTTCGCTCACGACTCGCGATAAATTAAAGAACGTTCTCGAGATTTACGTTTTAAACTAAAATGCCTCGTATCATTGTTATTCATAACAGTGTCTATTTGTGACAATGTTAAAATTACGCCTGCAGCGTGTTTCAAATAAATTTTAAAGTTAAGGGCTGAGGTTTTACGAATATTGCTGTTTAATCTTAAAAGTATAGTTTATTTTGATATCTAAAGTAAATGAACATTTATATTGTATTAAAATATAGTTCAAAGTTCACTCATGTGATATATGACGGTACATAAATAACTTTATTTCACAAAATATCATATACATACAGCTATATATACATTTAGTATTTTACCACGTCACACTGTCTGTCTATTTTTCTGTCCCATCGTCACGCTAAAACTACTTAACTAATTTGGTACATCTAGTACTTCCATAAATAGTTCTATGTATGGCAGTATATTACTTTTGTTAACGTTTTATTATCTACAGGTCAATGGGGGGTGCCTACAGTAAGCGTAGCCGGTGTTCTGGGCATGCTGGCCGGAGTCTTGGCTTGCACAGTAGAGTCCATTAGCTACTATCCCACTACTGCGCGAATGTGTGGTAAGTGTTAACTGTTGAAAGCCGGTATTTTCATCCTATGTATCTGCATCCCATTTCTCTCCCATATTGTACTGCTCTCCCAATATCTCATCATAAATCCTCTTTCTATCCCCTCCCCTTCTTTCAAGCCGACAAGGCAATTGCTACACTTTGGTGTTGTAGATGTTCATGGGCTGCGGTCAGTCACTTAACATCAGGTGAACCGCGTAAAAAAACATAAAAAACCTACCTTTTTATTCGTGGGAGGAAAGGCTACAGTTTGTTATTCTATTTCTCTAGTTATTATTATTCTAGTTTTGCCTTGATATCAACAAATGAAAGTGATATCTCTAGGGCTATGAGTGTTGACAAGCGGTGACTCGGTGACTCAAATTCTACTGGGCCAATTAGTGTCTTGCACTATTAAAACACAAAAAATACTATAACAAACACTTTTAGTTGTAAAAGAGTTTAATTTAAATATAAGACATAAAACAAAAAGTAGAGTAACAATAGGTAAAAATATTAACAAACAACCAAATACTAGCGCGCGCGTACGGACGTAAATTGTCTATATCTTCAACGACGCTTCCCGAAAGCGTCGTTTTTTGGCGCGCGAGAACAAAAAACGCGGCGACCAATCACAGCGCATTGCGCATGAACGTACAGAAACGAGGAAGAATCAAGACACAAGCCGTTACAATACTATTTTAAAGGAAAAGATGTGTAGATAAAAAAGGACTAATAAAATAAAACTGAACAGTATGTTGAACGCATCTTCTTGACGAACTATTAAAATTTTTAAGAAATGGTGGATTTTGTCCACCATTAAATTATTCACTGTATTTTGTACATAAAATATTATAAGTGTTATTTTTTACTAATTCGATATTATTACGAAATTTCCTGGAACGACGATCAACAATAACAACGCCATTGTTTACTTCTTTCCTTTACATTAATGTCTTAAGAAGTCACGTAATTAAATAGATCCAAGCGAAATTACAGAGCCGCGAGAAAGCTAATTACGGAATGGCCTATCATTTGCAGTGGAAACAAAACAAAAGGAGCTATAAGCATTTAATGTGATAAAAATATTTTGGTGAACGTTATAATATTTGTATCTACTTGCACAAGAATTTTATTTGTTTTATTTATTTTTATTTTAATAGTAAATAATACGACCATAGATAATTTAATCTGTTGAATTTCGTTCTTTCGTAGTTTATTGTGTGACGTTATCGAACGTTTACCACAGATAACTAAACAGTTACTACCTTCTAATACTTCTACACAAAAAATATTATTTTTCCTACCTGATGATGAATTATTAAAACTTATAATGATATAAATAAATTTATTTAATAATATAAATTAAGTCTTTGAATAAAAAATTCTAATAAAATTTAATAGTATTTTTATCAAAGTAGTAAACTATACATTAATATAAAAATTTCCCTGATAAAGAGAAGGTGCAAAATTTTCATAGTCCTAAGTTTTTTTTAAATTATTTATGAGTCGTGTTTTTTATTTTTTGGTTCATTATTAGAGAGCAAACTAATTAAAGCCCGGCCTGTCATTTGCAGTGGAAAGAAAACAAAAGTTGGTAGCGCGGGAGATCCTCATTCAGTGTGATAAAAACATTTCGGTGAACGTAATTAAAACGGATTTTTTCTCAGTGGTTTAGAAGATTGTATGGTTTAAAGTTTTATAATTTCTTATGTTGTAAACTTTTACATAAATACTTGCAAAATATGATGTTACCCATTTAAGAAAGTATTGAGAATCTATTCTTGGTTTTGACCTCAATCTTCCATTTGTACTGATTTAACTAGGTTTAAAGAATCGTTTATTTTCACTAAAAACTTAAAAGCTATTTACATGAGAATACATAGGTTAAAAATTGAAGATGCATAGTCGTCCGACTACAGAAGGCACAGATGTTACACAAGTTACATAATATTTATGAGAAGTTTATTTTGAGACGTTTTTTGAAAACATACGTTTTGATTTTTTTTTATATCACGAGATAGTTTAAATTGGGCACCTTCTAATGTAATGCATTTTCGTCCATAACCAGTCCATTGGTAGTAGTAGTCGTTTCGCCTAGTATGAGGTTGTTTATTCTTTGTAAATATTCATCATATTTAAATGATAGAAAAAATTCTTTAGACTTTCTTCTGGCCATTTAGAAGGGAAAGAAAATACAAATTTCGAAGCACGGGAGACTTATTCGATGTGATAAAAACTAAACAAAATTTTGGTGAACGTAATTAGACGTTGTTTTCCCTCTAAGTTGTTATCATGTTGTAAAAAACTTTAAAATTTTGAAACTAAAATACCTTGCTATTTATGGATATAAGATGTTATCCATTTAAAAATTTGTAGTTCGTGGTTCGGATTCAATCTCCCATTTTGATGAAAGAAAAATTCTTTAGGCTCGTTGACTTGACCTAGAAAAGGAATTTCTGGTTCATTACAAGAGAGCAAAACTAATTAAGAACCGACCAGTGGAGAGACCGAAAGACACAAAAGTTCGGTCGGGGAGAGACTTCATTTCGTTCGTTTTGTCCACATCCAATGTGGTAAAAACATTTGGATGAACTTTTTCTTTGTTATTACGTTAATTAAACATTACAACAAGTATTTAAACGTTTAATTTAACATTAAAATCACTTGCCAAAGGAGATGTCGTTTTTATATAAACTAGAAAAGAATGTTTTTCACAATTCACGATTCATTCAAAATTAAATGAATGAATCGTGTTTCTGAATTTTGTTTCAAGAAAAAATGTGATTTGGGCGTATCAATGATACATTCATTGGTAGGTAGGTTTATTATGATTTTAGTGTATTGACTCGCTTATATGTAGGTACGAGTATATTGTTTTATTTGTCATCTATTTATTCTTCATGTGTCAGCGAATATAGAAAATTCCCTTTTGCGCGACAGAATTAGCTTCCATTTGTTCTTGAAATTGAATAATTTTCTATTGCAGCAAAAATGTTTATTCCTAGGTTTTACAAAACGAGTCCAATAGCAGTTGTGATATATGAACCAAATGTCATGTTATTTTGTTTGTTTATTCTAAAGCTTTCTTTCGCAGCGGCCCCCCCACCCCCTCTGCACGCAATCAACCGGGGTCTTGGGACGGAGGGACTGGGCACTGTGCTAGCAGGGCTCTGGGGCTCCGGGAACGGTACCAACACGTTTGGTGAAAATGTGGGGGCTATTGGGGTTACCAAGGTAAAAGTCTTTTAAGCTTTATGGGTAAGATTAGGTTTGGGGCTTCCCATTTTCTTGCTTACTGTTTTTTGCTTAAAGTAATAACTTCGTAGTTTTTGGTAAGATTAGGTTGGGACTCCCCACCTCTCGTGCTAACTGTTTTCATAAATTAATAATAATAAGGGAAAAGGACATTTGATTCCTATTTTATTAAAATAACTTTTACATCCTCGCGGCGGTATGACACATGAAATAGATTTATTTTTATAATTATAAGAGTGTTATTGTGCATGTCTTAAATGTATTGTTTTATGTCATGTCCGTCAAATGAATACTTTTATTTCTTTTTTTTCTTTCTTACATAGCTTTAGCATACTTAAAAAACTTTTTATTATAGGGAGAAACAGCTGATATTCACAATAGAAAAAATAGGTCATGATTTTTAAGAAAATCGTGAATGGTGTTGGTTGCTTTAATGTAGTAAAATCTAAAAATCCTGATTAGCGAAAGTAAGGGAGCCCGCGCATCCAAGTTTTCACCAAAAACATTTAACATTTCACAAAATTAATTTAATCTTGAAATTTGCATTTGCATAATTTGTTTGTACTTTGAAGTTTGATACTTTTACTCAACTAGCTGTGCACTGCGGTTTCACCCGTTTATCTATTTTCCCCGTTCCATTGAGATTTGATGAAAATCCTTTCTTAACAGGTGCCTACGTCGTAACATCTGCCTGCATGCCAAATTTCGGCCCGATCCGTTTAGAGGTTTGGGATGTGCGCTGATAGATCACTATGCCAGTCAGTCAGTCACCTTTGAGTTTTTCATATATTTTCCTTAATTAAGTTTTAAAATTTGTATCAAGGTGGGATCCCGTCGCGTGGTGCAGTGGGCAGCTGGGTTAATGGTGCTGCAAGGAGTGGTGGGCAAGCTGGGCGCTGTCTTCATCATCATCCCGCAACCGATCGTGGGCGGCCTGTTCTGTGTCATGTTCGGCATGATCTCTGCCTTCGGTAAGATCAGAAGTGGGATTGGGTTAATTGAAATACAATGGCAGTAATAGTTATTGTCCTTATTTTTTACATGACACGTCATACAAGATTTTAAATCGAATCGAATAAGCATATATTTATTTTCGTTAATATCTAAAGAAGCTCAATTAATTTCTATTGTACTTTTGCTCTGTCATAAGCAAGCAAAGAAGTAAGTGGAAACTGAAACGTTGGGAGTGTCGAAGGTGCTTTGCCGGCCTTTGATGGACATAATTATACGTTCTTTTTTTATAATTTACACTATAAAAATTGTTATATTTAATTATAAGTAAAATATACCGTAATACTGTTCTTTATTTTTTTTTGTAAATAGTATAAACGTATAGTGAATATAATTTGTTTATAAACAACAGGTCTCTCCGCCCTCCAGTACGTGAATCTCAACAGTTCACGGAACCTGTACATAATCGGCTTTAGCCTGTTCTTCCCGCTGGTGTTAACCCGGTGGATGGCAGCCCACAGCGGCGTCATCAACACTGGAGTGGAAGCCTTGGATGCTGTTCTGCAGGTCCTGTTATCTACTTCCATCCTGGTGGGCGGCGTGGTTGGGTGTTTTTTGGATAATTTAATACCTGGTGAGTCGTTGGATTCTAATCTTTTATAGAATTGCTGACGTATCAGATGCTATACTCGATTGGGTTTCTCACTCGGTTGGAAAAGTCAATCGTTCATGATTAATTTGTTATTCCTCACATTTTTGTTAGAATGCATTTTTTTTGAACTTGAAACTTTTGCTAGTGTAAACTTGGCGATAGCACAGTTGTGCTTAACCCACTTAGATTATTATTAATCCTAATGGGATTTTTTTCATGAGTCGAATAACAGATTTCTGGGACGTAAATGTACGTTTCATTAACTAATGCATAAACTATAGGATATACGAAATTATAGACCATAGCCGGGCGTAAAAAATGTACAACTTGTCATATTGATTCAGCTCCATTTACAGTAAAAATCATTGTTTACATATATTCTAAAAGGACACCACTTCCTGACGTCTAGAACCTAAATTATAAATTGGTTAATTTATGCATTAAGCGTAGAGTTTAGTCAATAGTTTGTTTATGTCATGTTGTACTTATGATGATGGCATGTTTATATTTTGAACAAATCCTCTATATACACTAATATTCTAAAGAGGGAAACTTTGTTTGTTTGGTTGTAATAAATAGGCTCAAAAACTAGAGGAGAGATTTTAAAAAATCTTTCATCATTCGAAAGATACATTATCCACGGGTAGCTTAGGCATCATGCTACGGGAGCGAAGCCGCGCGGATCAGCTAGTAATAAATGAAGATAAAAAACAGGACATCACTACCAAGTGCTAAGAAAGGAGGTAAACAAATCAAAAGTCATTTGTATTGAAACAAAGTGACCCAGCTAATCATTTCACGGACAGTTCCATCGATAAGAAGTAGAGGAACGTCTGACCGTCGTTCATATTTGATGCGAAAGCATCGATCGGATCCTTCGCTTGCCCTTTGCTCTTTCTCGAAACTTCTCCCATTTTTACTTTTGATTATTTATTTAACTGGGTCGTATCGCCCACACTTCAAAATTTCGAACTACGCAAATGTCCCGATTTCAAATTGAATTTTGTCGGATTTTTGCGTATAATTAATTGCTAAGGCATTGATGTTAAATACAGTGTTTAATATAAACCGAGTTAAAATACAGTGAGTATAAACCGTCTTAATACAACTAATTGATGTTAAATGTTATCGAAAGTATAATATTTAGTGTATATTTGCTTAAGGAAACTTTTATATATATATTTAATTTCAATACAATATGTTTTCTAGTATTTTTTACATTCATAATCATCTAGGAACTCTTTTCAACAAAATGTATTTCAAATGTTACTCATTATATCAGTTTAATTCCTAAATTAGTGTTTAATGTTTGATTATGTAATAAATTTGTAGTTAATATTGTATGCCCTTGAAATGAAAACATAATATGGTACAATATATCTAGCCGATAAAATCTTGTGCCGAACTAATCCGTAATTACTTGTTATAACAGAGCTTATAATAGGAACCTAGTACATGGCAACAATATAAGCATGGGTAAATAAGAGTACTCTGTGTTAGGATTCGCATGTTTAATTATGAAGAACATTTTTACGTAATTATGAGCCATATAATTTTGAAGATGGTGCCAGAAAATAACAACGAAAATTTTGTTTTCTTTTTGTTTTTTATTGCTATTAATGTTTGTTGATTTTGAATTAAAAGAGATATGGATTTATAAAGTATTCATATTAAAAAAGGAATGAAAATTTGTTTGCATTGGATAGGCTCCGATGCTATTGGACGGATTTGAAAAAATCTTTTACCATTACAATCCTACATTGTCGCTGAAGAGCGACTGAAGCAGCACAAATATGCCATAATCATAAATCATGTAATTTGAATAATAATAATAATAGTAGTAACATTATTATGAAATTTTAATTTGTAAAATTTTGTATAGTTTCAAAATCAAGTCACACATTGGGAAGAAACTGGCTCTCTTAACACCGGTATTGACCTAGCTAGATAGCCAGGGCCACATATTTATTTGTATCAAATAAGTTAAGACAATAAATGCATTTTATTTTTTATTTAGTATAATAATTTGTTCGTTCGTCAGGCACTCGGGAAGAGCGCGGTCTTGACAAGTGGGCTCAGGAGATGTGCCTGGAGGCTGTGGGAGCCAGTGCTGGGGACACCTACGACTTTCCCCTTGGCATGAGCTTCATACGAAGGTTCGATATTTTAACGACCCTTTACAATTTTCAATCATTTTAATGTACAATTTGTATATGCTAACTTATTAAATTATGTACACTAATATGATAAAGAGAAAATATTTGTGTTTTTATGTATGTAATATTTTCACATGAAGGTACTCGACAGATTTTAAAAAAATCACCATTAAACAGCTGCATTTTGACGTAGTTTATATAAAATTATGCTATGGAATTAGCTGCGCCTTACAGCAACTAAATAATTATTAATAATAATGCCTTTAGTAGAACTTAAAATATTCAGATGGAGGAGTGAAGTTATTAGTTACTAGCCCCGCGGTTTCACCTGCGTAATTAAATAATATTGCATAATTCAACAAAGCCAGCATTAAAACAAGCCTATTTCCTAAGAAAAAATATTTAATTCTTACAAGTAATTTATGCTTGTTCGTGTCTATTTTTAGGGAACGAAAACATCGATATTCGTTTCGACTCTTCGACGCTATCGTATTGTTTACACATATTATTTTATCTCAATTGTTAATCTCTTCTTCTACTAATATTATAAATGCGAAAGTTTACACTTTCTCGCAAAAACTACTGAACCGATTGTGATGAAACTTGGTATTCATATAGGCAGGGATCCAGAATAAAATACAAGTTACTTCTAATCCCTTAATTTAATGGACCAGATCTTAGATACGCGAGGGAAAACGCATGACGTGGCTAGAAGTATATAATAATCTTCGCATATATTATACACTCATTAACACACATATATTAGATACATGCGTGCTACTGACAAATTCAGTTCTTTCTCTTTCTTATTTATAAATATATATAATTTATCTCTAATTCTAATAATATAACACCAAGGTTGACAGCTTACTCTTCTTAGAATCGCCCGCATCACACATTCAAGATTACCACTGTAAAGCCAACTTAGGGTCCCAAGATACAAGTGTTTTACTTAGTTTAGCATCTACCGATTCTCTTCGAATTGTATTAATTATAACCTAAGCATTTTCTACAGCGTAAGCTCTTTATGCTAATGTAATTTCACTCTCTGTACAAATAAAGCTTAAATAAATTAAATCTAATAATTGCAGATGGAACTGGACAAGATATCTCCCATTCATGCCGACGTACGAAGCGGGCAAATTTACTGCGCTGTTCAAAAGGAAAAAGGAAAGCTGAAAGGATACGACAAGGAAACGATGAGCCACGGACCTTGAGATGAAGACTGTAGGGAAAATGTTTTATAATTGTTTAATTATAAGTAAGCCATTGTATAATTTTGAATAGTTCACACGGTGTATGCTCACTCTGAAGGAGGACCTCCGAAACTGACGGCCTATACCGAATAAACAAGTGAGAATAAAACGTGTGAACTATTTAAAAAATGTTTTATGTAGATCATTTTTGCTTTAAGTGAATTGTAAATTTCTAACGAATAAAATTTAATTGTCACAATTTTCGTTTCTTATTTTAAAATTATTATTATAACTTATTTTATGACAGGTTTTTATGATATTACAAAATTATGTCTCTTTTAGAAATCGTATACAGAAAAATATACATCATTCGTCTTGGAACTTTTTCACAATCCATCTGTATGTCTGTTCATAGAATTTGTTCCATCAAATAATTATAAAAAGAATTCCGCGCTACACCTTCCCTTCATTTCTCAAAAAGTCTGGCACTTTCCTGCACTGGCGTTGCAAAATACAAAAATTTAATCGTGAACATATACACAAATTTCAAACTCATTTCGTATTTAGTTTCATTTCATGTAAAACCACTGAATGAGTGCGGGAATAGCATTCAAATTACAAAATTACTGTAAAATGTCTCAATAAATGTCAGAAAAATATTTAACATTACCTTTGAAACTCAATATGACGTATTCATTGGAAATACATCATTTAAATATTGTATGAAACGTTCGCAATACACAAAAATATTCACTTATTAATTTCCAAGCTTTTTATCGAATACTAAAGAGTAAACAGAGTTTTTGGAGCGTGGAATTATTTATCTTATCTCTTCAGGATTCGGTCGATTTTACCTAACGCTTACATTTCGACATCAGAAGTAAAGCTGTTTTTATATTAAATAAAATAAAATAGCCTTTATTTCTATTACTTTACAATCTAGTTTCTTAATTTCTACTATATTTACATAACTTATATTCCACTTTTATGCGGAAAAATAATATACCTAACCTAATTACATATATAAAAACTAATTTTTAAGTAATAGTCGCCTCTGCGGCGTAGGCCTCCCCTAGTCCTTTCCACAAATCTCTTGCTCTTGCCCTTTGCATCCATTCTGCTCCACATCTTTCGGTAAAAATATCCCTCCAACGTCTTCTCGGTCTTCCTTTCCTTTTTTTTCTCTCTCTCGGTATCCATTCTGTTACTAGTTTGGTCCATCTATTATCGTTAAGCCTACATATATGACCCGCCCAATGCCATTTAAGTAATCTGATTCTCATCTTTACATCCGATAATTTTGTTCTATTTCTAATTATTTTTTTATTAATTTTGTCTGACAGTCTTAGTCCTAGCATATTTCTTTCCATTTTTCGTTGGCATATAGTAATTTTTTCTTCCCATGTCTGGCATCCGTATGTCAGGCAAGGTAGAACAGCTGTATCGAACACCTTTTTCTTCTTCTTTTTATATTACTCATGATTTATTTTGTTATACATCAGAATGAAATATAAAATATTTAACTATAGGAACTGCTCGCAAATTTCATATTGTAGGGCTGTGTAAAAAGCTAAAAATGTATGTATTTAATTACTGGACCTTTAATATATTATACATAATGGCTAACTAGCTATTCATGTTTAGATTGAATCACTGTAGGTTTCATGTGGACACTGTTGGTATCGCTAATAAATAAATAAAAAATATGATTGAATTAAAACCACTATAGTCTTTTACGAGAATAGTTTTGGTATATGTCTCATTTCATACAATATTTTAACTTGTCTTTTTATCCACTATGACCGACGCCTTATGGAATAACGCACTTCTGTATTCTGTACTCGGTCTGAATACTAACACTAGCTAATAGAGACCAGTCGGATATGAGGCGACACGGCGGGATTATGTGACACGTAGTGAACAATATTACGTAGTCGTGTAGAGATAACGTCTGCACATGACTGCGTTATATTATATACAAGTCTATATATTGACTGATAGACCAGTCGGATATGACTCGGCGGGATTATGTGACACGTAGTGAACAATATTACGTAGTCGTGTGGAGATAACGTTTGCACATGACTGCGTTATATTATATACAAGCCTATATATTGACTGATTTATCAGTCGGATATGACTCGGTAGGATTATATGACTCGTAGTGAACAATATTACGTAGTCGTGTGGAGATAACCTCTGCACATGACTGCGTTATATTATATACAAGTCTATGTATTGACTGATAGACCAGTCGGATATGACTCGGCGGGATTATATGACACGTGGTGAACAATATTACGTAGTCGTTTACCGTAGCATACTATCTTTGAAATAAGCTGCGGCACTGTACAGGTTCGCATTTAAGGTGTACTTCGCCATTGACGGACTACGTCAAGGAGGACGGTATAATATTATATTTGAGTCCTTATAGACTGGCATCGCTTTGTAGATGACAAAGGTTTTAAGTAAAGAAAAAAATCTTCGAAATAGCGACCATTTAGCGAGTAAGTGTTATTGTGATCGATTTAGCTAAACTCAAGAAATTCCTGCATAACTTTAAACAAGTGCAATCGTCACAAAACCTTTCCTGGTGGGCCTTTTAAAGCCAAACGGATTGAGAGCCATTTATCCGCGCCTGGCTCTCGCAGTAAGCCCCTACAAGTGGACAACTCGAGATAAGAGAATTTTAGCAAGTTCAATGCTTCAAAATGTTTAATTTTCAATTGGAAATGATATTGCGTTGTACATAACACCTATATTTACAGGTGCTTTAATAAACCTTTTAAGTTTAGTAAGCATATTTTGTTTTATTTTTCTCCTAAAAAAATAGAATTATCTACAGAATAGATAACTTGAATTTGCTTACTCTTGAGGAATATAATATCTCGTACACAGTTGACTAGTATCTGTTGACACTGGTGGCCGTGGCCAAATGTATGTAAGGCATATATATTCTGCCCCCGATACAAAGAACAAAAATGTTTATTGCGTTTAAAGACAAATTAACATACATTCACTTGAATGAACTAATAGGAAAACTACATCAAGCGATTATTTGATTAATGTTTACAAGAACTAAGTCTATTAATGAGAACTACGTACGAAGTTAGTTATAAATGTCACGAACAGAAATTCCGTTCTTGTTTTTATATTTCTTTGAATTCAATTTATACTCTGTCACAATATACCTTCAGTGGAGCTTCTTTTCATCAGCTATTGTTTACGTTTTATTACGTAGTATAGTTCGAATAGCAGTAGACCAATGGTTTTCAACTTTCGTAAATAATGCATTGTTACTAAGAAAACATAAAAAGAAAAAATTAGTAGAAGGTAATTTATGAGTTAAGGCATCAACTGTGTTTTAAATTTGACAGGACCAAATAAGTTGGAGCCAACCTAATCGTCCGAGAGCTAGGACCAAATACGAAGTCGGTGCCTTTATCTATTTTCAATTAAACAAGATTTTGCCCCCGACTTTGTATAGATATAAAAAAATAAGATTAAAGTTATTTTCTACTTTTTAGAGTAAGGAATTCGATTCTATTTTTTGGCAAAAAGTTTTTTGATGATGGTGTTTGAGGCAAACTGAAAACTTGCATGATGGAACTAACCCCCTGGAACCTCGCAACAAGCACATGGTAGTATATGACATGTGTATAAAGGAGTGACTCTTGTCAATCGCTTGTCCCTCACATCCTAGAAGTGAAACCCTACACACACGTATACAAGCACGCCAACTTCGTAAGGTTCTATTCATTTATTCATTGATAGTAAACGCCAAGCCCCATGTGTAAGTAACGAACTATCGTACAAGGTCTAACTTCGTTACATGCCAATTTGAATTCCACCAAAACAAAATTTGTCATCTATACTTATATGATAAAATATTTTTAAGTTCGGGTGTACTTAATTATTGCTTGCTTGCTATAGCTGCGAATCCTTTGAAATTTTAAGATAAAATTGACTTCTCAAGTGTAGGACAATCGTGTGGATTTAACTCCAAATTGTGTTAAGACGTTTGGAATGTTTAAACCAGTTTTAGTTTTGTGTTAAAACTTAATAAAATATTTGTGTTTTCATATATACCTAATTAATATAGTTACCTTTTGAACTCTCCCTTATATAATACAAGTAGATGTATTGAAATCCGGTACAAAATTCAGTGTAGAAAGTGTAATTTCTTTGCGAAATGTGGTTCGCCAAATTGGTTCTCTTTCATTTAAAACTGCTTTTTCTTAATACCCTTTAATTACCCCGTTTCACAGTCATCAAGTTCTTTCCTTACATGCTATTTCTGGTAACACGCAGAACTAGGTGAGGGCACTCGACTGTGAAAGTGTTTGATCGCATTAAACCGGCTACAAGCTGAACACGGCATGCCAGCTTCATCATGTTTATATACTTTATACTCTGATACTTCTTAATGGAATTGCATATTACTTTTATTGAAAGAAACACATCTTTAGACTTTCAATTCCACTTTTTACATTAATTATTTATTTTAAACACAACTAGTTTTGTACATCATCGTCAGGTAGTTAAAATTCAATTTTAAATAAAGGTTCATCATGTTTAGCATATTTAAGTTAAATTACTATTAAAACAGTTTTATTTACACTAATTCAACTTTTGTTAAATTATTTATATTATTATAACCGGTTTCGATAATTCATCATTAGGTTAGCATCATCAGAAATAATGTAAATGAAAGTGGTTTAATAGTAATTTGAATATGCAATTTGCATTATTAAGTGACAATATATTCTATCAAGTACGCGGACGTCATCTGCCTATATGTTGACGTCCGCGTATGTGTCCGCTGATGTGTAGATGGGGCTTAAGTACTAATAGTTACAAATTTAGGGATTTCATTGTATTAGTCGAAGGCTCGTGGAAATTTTGGCATAAAATATAAATATATTTCTACGTCTCTTTGAAATTTCGATATGTGACGTATGATGTATGTAATAACCAGTGACTTTATAAAACCTTGGTGTAAATGTAAATTGTGAAGGTGCTAATAACGCTTACTTTCTTATTTATTTTAACCGGTGACAAAATTAACTGATACAAAGAGGTAACTTTGTAATTTATTTATAACCTTTCTCAAGCATTATTGGTTCAATTCTAAAAGTTCTTATACTAGAAAATAAATACAATACTCAGAGTGGGTATAATTTATCGTGATAAAAGGTTCTTCACGCGATCATGATTGGAACCACGCTGCGATGCAATCACTATCATAGATGTTATTAATTTTGTTAGATTTATCTGTGTGGTTCTAAATGTATTCAGTTACTTGTTAAGGTTAGGCTATAGTTAAAGACTAGTTAATATTAAGTGATATCATATCGATGCAAATGTTTTTGATGAAACTTTTTTTTGAATTTACTAAAATAGGTCACTCGTCTCTAAATAAAACTCGTTTAGATATTTTATCGCTATGATCATTTTGGATAGTTTAATAGTAAAAAAAAACAATCAGTCTGGTCATTTCGTAACAAAAAACTATTTCATATAGTATTTTCTTGTGATTGTTTTAACGCGAGTACTTTCCATATTAAATAAAAAACTTTTTAAAGGATATAAATATATCATGTAAAACCGCGTTTAAAATCTTTTAAAAGTATTTTATTTAACCATTTTATAATATAGCCGATGATAAAACAGTCCATATGTCGATATATAATTGAAATCATTAACAGTTTGGATAAGATTTGACGAAGCATTTAAAATAACATTATAACACAAACATTACAAATAATATTATGCCAGCAAGTTAATAACATACCTACGTATAAATGGGCCAGTATCGTAACTTTTTATGACCTCGAAGGGTGAACAAATGCATTATACAGGACACAACGTCAGCAATAAAGTATTATATTGGCTTGTTTGTAATGTTGTACAAACAATTTATGGGCCTGACAAATTCTTTCCCCTGTCAATAAAATTATGCTAATTTTGAACAGATATTTTCCTTATAGGCTAATGCTCGAGTCAAGGGTTTTTAGGTCAACCATTAAAGAATGAATCGCTTGAAGTGCTGAAGACACGAGGCAGTCGATAAAAAGCTATTTCCTTTGTTGCAAATTGCAAAATAATTTTATCATTTTTTTCTTTTGATGTTGATTAGAATTATGATAGAATAATCATTTAAGTTCCTTTGTAAAAGTATAACCGTTTATAAGTTTTTTTTAATTTACTCATAATGGAAAATAATTCATTATACGTCCTGGAAAACGAATATCACAAAATTGTCTTTATATTGCGGATACGGAATACATCATTTTGGATTTGTACTTTGCCTCAAGCACCGTAACTTACCTTCAAAGTAGGCCGTCGATCATTCATCATCGATTGGCTAACGCCAAAATATGCCACCACAATCTAAATCCGAAGGCCTCATATCTTTTTACAAAGTATCCTAAAAATTACAATTCAAAAAAGCGCTATTGTTGTACAATTGTACTTTAATAGTAAGACTGTCATTATAACACCATAGATGTCAATGTCAAATAACGAGCAGACTACCGTTTCGTGCACTATTGAGACACAATCGTAACACGATCGAATAGAAGAATGCCAAATTGTCCAATGGCAATCGAGTGGTATTTCGATCGTATGTCAATGATATGTCATTGGCCATAAATAGTTAACAGAATACCAAATCTGTCAAACTACGCCAAGACGATCCAATTGAGACGCGATTTTGGCATTTTTAAATTAGCAGACTTGGGCCCCTGTA
>LQNK01002080.1:27338-81082 GCA_001586405.1 Phoebis sennae
ATTTAAGTTCTTTTGTAAAAGTAAAACGTTAAAAGTTTTTTTTTATTTACTTGTAGTGAAAAAGAATTCATTAAACGTCCTGTAAAATAGAAGTTGTGTCTAATTTTAGTTTAATTAAATTAGCATTATATCAGTTAACAAAATTGATTTAATACATACTTATACAAAAAAAGAAACACATAATTGGTAATAAGTACTTAGGTATTTATATTTATTGTCATTCCGATATTTATACAAAGAAACGAAACCATTAAAAACCATTAATGCGGTCTTCACAGCTAATTCTCAGACATTTTCTATACCATTGAGTTTTCAAAGCCTATCAAAGACTTTGTTGTCATGACGCGCACCGCGGACCGGCGAACGACTACCGTTCAAACTAAGCCTTTGTTATGAAGCCTTTGTTTCACTATAACATGTTATTTCATTTTCCAGTCATATCTGGATAATTTGAAGAGGATAACAATAGTCTACTTGTACAGTATGGGCTCACACCATTATTAGACTTGTGACGTCGTATTTTTGCGATCTTAAAGAATGTACAATAAGTAGAACTTTTTGAGAAAGCTATCATACGTTTTGTGTAATTTTATGCTTCACGCATGGCAATTTTTGATGGGATGTGCCCTCATCCTTAGGACGTAGATCCAGCCTGGTTGCAAGTGCATACAATGCATGTTTACCAGCGGCGCACGCACGCTACCTGTTGGGCGGGGGAAGTGTATCGACCGCGATTGGACTGGTGTGCCCGGTTGAGGAGACCTGCCCCTGAATTCAGGAGTATTTCAATTGAAGGGGACTTAGGCTGGGTGAATTTTGGCTCGTCTTTCGAACTTGAATATTCTTATATTCCTGTTATATGCGCAATGAAATGTTTGGTTTTAAACATTTGCACAGGAATCTGTGGATGAGAATTATAATTATGGTATTAAGGGAATCAATTATGAAAGTTATGAAAGTACGAATATTGAAGGAATTTAAAAAATGTTAAGTTAACATCAGTAAGTAAAAGAACCAAATAATTAAGTAAGTAAATAATAAAATCCCCGACAGTTTTCGGACATGGTAGCAAATCTCACTAATCCCTACAGAGATTAGTGAGATGCGCTCTGTATCTCTTTATTCTCATAATTCAATGGAACGGCAGACCGATACGACTGGAGAGAGATCAGGCGCAGGATCGATGATTATTAAAATATTGCTGTTACTGAGATATGTTTATTGAAGTTAATGTATAATGCCTTGTATGCCGGTTGCAGGGTTTACGTTAGCTTTAGGGGGAGAAGTTCCCGCGACTGGCAACACTGGGGCGAGGCATGCCAGTCCCGGCCGAGACGTCACGCCGAGCGCACGTCCGCGAGGTAGTTACAGTGAGCAGTGCTAGTGGAAACGTCATGCTTCCTCGGCGCTGGCCGAACTGAACACACGTCTACAGGTGATTAGCTTATATTTAGATTTTGTTTGTACATTTGTACTATTCTTGGTGGTGTACATTTTAAACAAAGACCGTTGATTGATTGGGTAGTTGTTTCACAACAAAGCGGTAAATATATTATTTTACATCGTTCTTACAAACAATAGATAGGGTTAAAATAGAAAATAAAGTGAATTAACAGTAAACTGGAGGTGAAAGAAAAGAGAAATAGTAAAAGAAAACACTGAATATTTGATTTTAAATTTAAGACAAAATATTACGTCCATTTTGAATTCCATATAAAGCCGTTATATCTTCAACATTGCGGTTTTAAAAAGACCTTTTCTAGTATTTTCGTATTCTCCATATATGTACGTATAATTGTAATTGCGTCATACATTTCTCAAACGTCCTGTAAGCTGTTAGATACCCCGACACGCAGGTACCTCCGACTAGCGTTTGATATGTCAATTGAATTTAACAAAGGCCTATTGAATGAGACAAGGGAAGGACATTTTAGGTATTTGGATACCTTATTTAGGAGTAACAATTATTGCAAAACAGAATAAGAAAAAAATAAATTAATTATTGTTAGGTAAAGATTTTACAAGGGCAGATAAAAAATTACAAATAGTAGTATTAGTAGTTACATAAAATGACGTATTACTAAAAAATATAGTGAGCCCCAAACTAGGCTAATGCCTGTATCTTGGGTCCTTGGAGTACGGGTACATGGTTATAAGTAGGTAGAAGAGACAACAAAACACCAGCTTTTAACACTGGATAAGCTTATACTTATTTAAATTGCCCGTGATACAATCAAAAATATACATAACTAATATTTTACGATGCAATTTTGTTATTAAATTAATTAGAGAAATAAAGTACTTTCTAATTGATTTACACATAAAGGGATTGTACTAAGATGAAGCTGTAAATTTCAATACAAGCTTCTATGAAATATAATAAAAATGTAATTGGTCTTAAGAAAACTGTAGATCGCAGAATGGTGGAAGGTTTTACGAGCTACGTCGTAGATGGGCTACGAAGGTCGCTACGCCGTAGTCTTATCCTGAACTCTTATCTTTTAAAGCTTTTTTTACATGAATACTAAAAAAACAATGGGAATTATTATTATACTTAAAGAACATATAGCATTTTTGTGTATAAACGTGGAAATATTCATACATGCAAATTTAAATTTATTATAATTTAGTTTATTTCTTTCTGTCTTTCTTTATTTTTTGTCTAAAGTTATTTATTACACAATAACTATTGTTTATTTTGTAGTTATTTTTTCATTGAAATCTACTTCGAATATCATTATAGAAACTAGCTTTTGCTAACGTCTCCTTATATATATAATATCTTAAATAATATTTCAGTAGATTCAGAAACCTTGACATGCATAAAAATAACAATACATCAAATTCACCGCAATTCATCCTGGATACAAGCAAACAATGCGTGTTGAAAAGAAACAACATTTTTGCTATTTTCGAGGTGTAGGGGCGTACGAATATAAGAATGAATTGATTTTTTAATCAAAATCCTTTCTTAGCGAATGCCTACGTCATCACCTGTATGCCAAATTTCAGCCCGATCCGTCCAGTGGTTTGGGCTGTGCGTTGATAGATTACTATGTCAATCAGTCACCTTCGAGTTATACTCGTACTTATGTAGATAGCTGACTATGGGTCCTAAGCGATCTCTCCCAGGCCAACTAATCAAAGAGCAAACAAAAAAAAATAATTATATGTAATGCATAACGAAATGTTATGTAGTTTGTATTACACCACAAAATGTGTACAGAAAATATAACAACGACTAGCTTTATGAAGTGACTAGGAAAAAAATTTTAAATTATTCCTTTTAATCTTAAAACTTCGTAAATATTACAACATATGCAAAGCTTCGCGGTTTCCCTCGTCTTAAATTAGTTATCTACCTTTTCATATTAAAATATCATGTTGATCTAATAGTAAAAAACTTCGAATGGATCGGATTTTCGGAGCCTATTCAACACAAACAAACAATCAAATCTTTCTTCTTTGTAATATTAGTATAGATAGCAATGGAGTATCCGTGTCATGACGCATTTATATGTGAATCGTATTGCGCTGCTGTTTACAACTTTACTAAGTTTCCAGAAGCAATACTATTATCTCGATAAAGTACTCAACAGTACTATTTCAGTACTTTTTTGTCATTAAAATACCATATTTTCAACAATTCCCTTGTAGAAGAGAACTATGCATAAAACGTAAGAATATTTAAAACGGTCGAAATAATATTAACCAGTCTTTTAAAACCTTGATAAGTTGTTTAATTTTATAAATAAATCACATGATTTACATTAGATTTTGGAGATTATAATTTTTATCTTAAACATTCCAGAGTACTGACATGTTTCCTTTCCCACATATTTGTAAAGGAAACTGTTTAAATTATGATGTTTTAAGTGATAATAATGAAATCTATCTGTCTTGTTATAGGAAACAGACCGTAAATATATAGTTTTATCGCGTTCGTTGTAACATAACACACATGTTCGCGATTAATTTGTGCATATTTTTGGAAATTTAATTGGACGGAAATAACTAAAAATTAAAAATATAATATTTAAATATAAATACTGATGATAATGTACTGTATATATATATTTATCTAGTGTGAGCTAAATTTTAAAGGTTAAATGTAGATTTTTGCATAATAAATGTATGCAACTGATATTATAATTTTCATCTATGTTTAATTGAAAGCTTAGCTTTTATGTAAATTACTAACAATAAAGCAATGCAGTCACTGGAAAAGCGATGGTCTTTTGTTTATCGTTACGACTTTGAAACGTAAATATCATCAACCCACAAACGCACACAATATTTTTAGCACATTTCAATTATAAACAACTTGGGATGATTCCGATTCAAACATATTTTATGTTACAAACAATGCGTAACCTTCAAAATGAGTAAAAAATTGCGAAACAAGTTAAGATTATGGGAGTGATGAAACAGCTAAATAAACATTACATCTTTAGTGCCCGGTTTCTGAGAATTTTTTTGATTTATTTGTTTATTTTCTTTTTCATTATTTATTTATTTAAAATCTTACATGATTATTACAGGCTCAGCCTAATACAGCAATGTAGAAACTTACATCTTTTAGTAACTTAAACATTTGTACACTTTTATTTCAAACTCCGTCATCGTGCAGTTGAACAGATCCATCTCACGACACACGGAATTCAATATTCTTAATGCCCTTGTAAGGGATGCAAATTTTAAGACGTTCATTAGTGCGTGAGACTGGAACTAAAAACAATTTTCCTCTAGGTCCCTGGTAATTAAGTTCAAATGTCAATAGTTATGGATTCATTAAAGTTAACAGTCAGACAAATTTCAGACGAAATTGACTATGATATGTTGCTCAGAAACGCAATTATCACAGTTACTGGAAGTTTAATGAATAACTAAACGTTTAATCAAATAGATAAACTAGCGTTAAAGTGACTGCGATTGAAACCGGGCATTAATCTTGTAATATTTTACCACTTACTTTGACGTCAAATGGGATGGGATTTTGATGAAATTTGTACCTAATTTGGATATTAGTAATGATATTACCTACGCTACGTCTACTCAGATTAATCAAGGCAGGTAAATACGACGTATTTATCGTTCGCTATTATATCAAGCGAATTAATTTAAACACGCAAAATAGACGCCCGACGTCAAGTTGCGGAAACCTACTCGCGTTTATTATTATTATTATTATGTCAAGCCCAAATTCCACAATGCAGACCGTATCGTTGGATTATATTGTATTGCGTTTCAAAGTCCTAAGTTTGATTCCTGATGGGAAAAAGTACATTCTGGCAGCAGCTATGTCCCTAAAATGATTTTGCGCGTTTCGTCCATACATATCCTTTCGTATCAGGTGGAAGAAATTGCTTCTAAGCAATAAGGCCGCCTTTCGGTACAAAATTGTTTAATATGTAATTTCTTTCTCTTAGTTGTATTAAGACGGTTTATAATCACTGTATTTTAACTCGGTTTAGACCGACAGTTTCGGACCGATTCGGAGGTCCTTCATCGAAATTCAAGTGTTAATACAACTAATTATACGATGGAGCCATCGTTAAATCAATATATTTCTTTTTCTTAATTGTTTTCCTGTAATATTTATACGAAAAAGTAAAATAAATCAACAAATAAATAAAATAAATCGATCGCAAAAATATCTCAACCCCATACCCCAATATGACTTAACCGTATCACCGTCGAATAGCATCCGATACATTCTCACATTGATGGAATTGTTGGAAGGGAAATGTTTGAGCAATGGGATCCCATTTTCTTTATTGGACTCGACGCTGTCGCAAAAACATCTTTTAACATTTGTTGTTTTGATTTCCCAGTAAGTAAATACTTTAAATAAGTAAAATAAGTTTGAAGCTTCTTTTTTCAGTCTCCATCATATTCTTCGCATATAAATCAGAAATTATGTTCACTTATTATATATATGTACTATTATATATTTTTTAAACTAGTAGAACGAACTTTCCGACTGGTGAAAGATGAAAAAAATATATAGTAAGTTTATTCGTTCGAAATTGCGTAAAATGTTTGCAATGAAATATTTAATTGCAACAACAAGTCATTTCTAGTACTTTTTTTTACATAACAGCGGGCAAGCGGAGCATGCGGTTCACCTGATGTTAAGTGACTGACAGCAGCCCATGAACAACAGCGAAGTGTCGCGGATACCTTGCCAGCTTGAAGGAAGGGGAGAGGATAGGGAGAGGCTGGAATTGGAAATTGGGAGAGGAGTAGTAGGTAGTAGACATAGATCTACCAAATTCTAATAATTTTTCAGTCTCCCTTGTCTCCAATTAAGATTGATGTAATCCAGCTATCTGCTCCTCAGTGAAGGTCGCATGACATCAGACGATTATCTATTCATGGCGTTGTGCCTTATGGGGCGGCTTTAATGACTATCGTAAAAACTGTTTCACTTGTTTTTCTAGATCTGTACGTAGTTTTGTTTGTCGTCTGCTAATGTAGAAGTCAGTTTAATTTTTTTGTTTACTAAGATTGTTAGGCTAATATTTTTTTTAGAATATATGTGAAGAGTTCTTCCTTTGAATCAGAATATTTCGCTTTTTAGGTTGTCTGTTTTTCATGGAGAAAGAAATCATTTGAGATTGTACCCTTCTGTTCGTACCGTAGGTTGAGTTAATGTATCTATTTCGGTTTTTTGTTAATTATTTAGTTGTTGAGGTATGACGGAAACTTACTTTTTCAATATTATAAATGCAAAAGTTACTGTCTGTAAGTCTGTACCAACTTGGATGAAATTTTACACAAATATAGTTTTAAAGGAAATGAAAGGGCATAGAGTTTTTATCCTGAATATCCCACGGGAACAGGAAATATACGTGGGTAAAGCTACTATAAAATAAACAATCGCGGAATATGCCATGAAGTATTAATTTTTATGAAATTAATTGCATTTTTGCTTTAGCGAAACGTATTCTATAGCTGCTACAGAAGCTATACCATAAAACATGTCATATTCAATCAATCCTTATCAACGTGACTCACGCCAATAAATCGTTTAGTTAATGTAGCCAGGAGCTCCGCACAGACAGACTGACGGTTCAAGTGTATGGAAATTAATATACTGATAGCAACTTACACACTGGGCATTTAGTTATCGTTATATAAATGGTTCCTGACATTAATGTGGTTAATTCCAAACTCGAATGTTAATTTATGATTTTAACATAAGCACCTTTAAAACGTTTCTATATATATGTACATCGATCTAACGGCTATTATTTATTAAAAATAATGGGTCATATTTTTAGCAACTTTCTAACACATTGTTTCCATCCGATTCAGTCAATTTGCAATTCTTTAAATTTCGTAACTAGATTTGGATATCTGGAAAAACTAAAAAATCTTACGTACATACGAACCTCTTTTGTTAATTAAAATACTTTTAAAAAGATTTTAAACGCGCTTTATTATCCCTTAAAAAGTATTTTATTTTAAAGTGAAAGTACTCGCGTTAAAACAGACACAAGATTATACTATACGAACTTCTATTTAGTTCTGCAAAACAATTATTATATTTCTTGAGTTTATATTGACTGCGAATTTTTATTCACTGAGCCATACAAAACAGCGGATTAAATTAAATAGTTTTTAAAGGATTTTAAACGCGGTTTATTATACATTATTTTACATTGTTATTTAACACTTTGCAGCGAGCGTAGTCACGCGTGTCTTTAAAAAGTATTTTATTTAATATGGAAAGTACTCGCGTTAAATCAAACACAAGATTATACTAAAACAGTGGATATTGAATCGTATAGTGGGTAAAGGTCGTACGGAAAGCTTATCACTGATAGACAGATATTTACATGAATAAGTACATATGTGCGTATTAATGTATCCATTGTGGTTATTTGCTAAATGCTGGCACATTAATCACGTTTAGTTCACAGATACCAGCCACTGATTGAATCTTATGACGTAGTCTTTGAAATATTGCTATGCTGTAGTGCTTCGGGATATTTTATAACTAGTTGTGCCCTGCGATTCTACTCGCGTAGATAGCCCGTTTTTTGGGATTTTATGCCCTAAGCTACGAATCTCTCTACGAATCTTGTATATGTACAGGATATGAATGTCTATTTAGGAAAACAATTTTTGTTGTTTTATAAGTAAGTAGGTTTCGTAGCAAGGTTCTACGACTACCCATATTTTTATCGTTTCTGTATAACTATACTAGACAATAGTGATTAGTTCATTTTTAAAATGATTAGTTCATTTTTTAAAATATATAAAATTCTTGAATATATGGCACTATCGTTACCGTAAAGATAAAACCGTCTTATATCACAAATCATAAAGCTTATTTTATACCATAAAATATTTGTGGCATACACAGTTAATACGAGATGAAGAAAGATTCGAATTAAGACGGCCTAATTTCTACTAAATTTAGATCTAGACAGAAATAGGTTCAGATATTATCGGATACTAATAACTTGCTTGGCAAGCTTCCGGCTTGTAAGTGGAATCGACACAAATACAGAAATTTATTATCTGAGATATGATATATTCAGAAATGTTTTAAATTTGTTTGTAAAAATACAGAATAAAAAAAAAAGAAAAATAAACAGGACTTAATTCCTTCCTTTTAGTTGATTCATTGTTAAATAAACTTACAAAATAGTTTAGTCATCTTTTTTTATTTATTTTTCGTACTTCGATTTTTTTTAAATGATTTTGATTTAAATAAAATCCAATAAGAAGCTGATAAAATAACTTAAAATGCTGTGAACTATAAATTCTTAGAATGATTTTCCACCTATTAACATTTACTTTTTAAAATAATTTACACATATATAAGTTCATGTTAACATGAATAACTATTCATACATTTTTATATAGTATCTGATTTGTTTCTTATACCAAAATGGATGTAATGAAGAGCCTGAGCGAAGAAAATGATATATTATTACATTACACCCGCTTTAATGAGGAACAGGAAATTGGCTTTCCTTAGGGACGTGTCTAGAAGTTTATTTATGTAAGATATTCAGGGTTAGTTGTAACTCGACTGTGATAGAAGGCTTAAAATGGTATAAAATAAAATAAAATAATAGATACACCTAGTAGATTTGATAATCGTGTAATAAATCAACGACAGTAAGGAATTTTACATTGCCCTTATGTAGAAATAATAATTTAGGATGAGAGAAAAACAGTCTCATAAGTAATCCTTGTCAACAACATATTTTAGTATTTTTTGTGTTTGTTTTTTATTTAGGTACTTTAAGATACCAAAAGGTATCCCCTGCAATTACAATCTAGTCTCGTGTAAGAGACTAATAAGTAATTCTATTTTAACTCAAACTTACTACTGTAAATAAGATTAACACTTCTTTTATTGTATCTATAAATGTGAAGACACACTGCACTATTTTTAATTTTATCACTACACTACACTAACTCGAAAGGTTTAGTCCTTTTAAACAACTACATTTTAGATTTGAAACAGAAAACAGCCACAAATATGACAAAAACATTTCCTGTATGCAGTCTGTTTTACTTGCAATAAATTCTTGCTATAAATGTATTTATACCCACGTTTCCAAACAATTAATTGCACCAAACAATTATTTAATTACAATAGGATTCCAATCAAAACATTCGATTTGGCAGCCTCACGTTGTTTTATTGTTAAATCCGCCATTTATATTTATTATCACTGTTTTCAATCGCTAATTTGGGACTACCTTCAATGATGCACGGGAAGCTGTTAAATTTATTTGCATGTTTATAAAAGACCTTGTTATTTTATATCCATTTAGTAGGAGTCTTAATAACGCGGAGATCCTTTAAGTGTAAATTGAACGCAGTACTTTGGAAAGAACACAAACGCTCACTTTTTCTTAACCTATAAACATGATAGTGAAACATACAAGGATTAAGGATAATAAAATAATATTGATCTTCTAGTCACCTAGGGGTGTTCGTATTAAGGCAATAATAAGCAGCGGCAGGCTTATTATTGCCTTACTCGTGGCTTGTGAATCACACATTGTAAAAATAATTACATGATTTCCAAAATTTTGAACTACAGAGTTAATAAATTTTAAAATTGGTTTTTGACGATGTTATTCTTAGAGTAAAATATTTAATTGAAGGACAATAATTTTACGAATGAGCCACGTAATTATTGTTAGAAAGTATAAATAGCACGGTTTGAAAGTCCATTAGTACTATTTTTTTCGTTTCTATATAATTATAGTATGAAATAGTGATTAGTTGAAAGTCGATTCGTCTTTCAGCAAACGCAACTTTAATAGGCTGCGTACCTAAAGGTATGGATGATACCAAAATCAATATATTGGTTGTATTTAAAGGTTTTATCACTTCGTACCACGTATTAACACGATCTAAGCCCCGGCAGACGCTAGTTAAACATATTTTAGAGGTGGAAATTGTGTACAAGTACACCTTAGGACCTAGGTCACCGCGGTTACTACTGTACATTACGTTTATATTCCAACTAGCAACGGAACAAACGTCCATTACTCTTTAGTCTTTACACAAGGTTAAGAATACATGGGTATTTCAAAACGAGCTGCAATGGAAATAGGACACTATTTGTGTTTAAATAAAGTCAGTTTTTCAACAACTAACGTTGTTTAATCAGTTCATTCCTAGTTCTTTATTCTCTTTTATATATCAATAATGAGGTTTGGACTAACTGAAAATGTTTTAAATGTCACTATTTTTATAACGCAACGCAGTCTTGAAGTAGAAGGAATCATTTTAATTACGGTGTAAAGTATTAAATGTGTTTTATATTTTAAGTTGAGACCATAATTGTTCTTTGAATCTATAAAAGAAATACCAATTTCGATTTTAATCAATTTATACGCTTTATATAAACTTTTAAAAGAAAAAAATAAAATAATTTACTGTAAGTAATACAAGTAGATACTATGAATTCATTCGTTCGTTGATTGTTTTATAATGATGTTTTGCGCAAAATAAATAATAAAATGGCATTCACTTTTCTCAGTGTTCAGATGTTGACAGTTTTATATGAACACCTAATTAATTTTATCTTGGCGCCATCTTATAATATAAAAACTACTTTTTAAATACTGGCAGCTTGCATATTTATATTTTTAAAATTCGAACACGCGAATGTTCGAAAAAATTTCCTTAAAACATCGCTGTTTTAAGGAACACTTATTTGAAAATGGAATAAAGATTCGAATATGAATATGTTTTTTCTTGAAAAGTAAGTTCTCACGTTCTCACAATATATTCACAGTCCGTGTTAAATTAAACAGTTGCTTCGTCTACGTTTCGTAAAAAGAAAGTTCAACCCGCAACCTAATTGGACTGGCTAAAGGAATAGTTTTTTAAATTAAAATTCGCTCCATTAAAGTCAACGACCTTTATCGAAACTTCAGTGGGGTAAGCTCGCGTTCATATAGACTGCAAATATTAAAATCAAGCCACGTTTAACACTGCTAATTAACTACCAAGTTTTAAAACCTGAATATTAAAATGTGAAGTCGATTCTACTTTTTAATTACGCTCATAATGTGCGTTTTAATGATCTATATTTATTGTCAGTATATTTTTTGCGTCAAGACTAAGGGTTAATTAAAATAAAAAAATATTTTGTTTCTTTTCCATTGGTATATTAAGAAAATGGATTTTAAATTAGTTTTAGTTAATTAACATACTCAGTCAAGGACTTTTGTAAAAAAGATAATTTAACCATGAATTTTACCACATTTAAAGGACCAGTAGATCAATTTTATTTTTTAAGATTTGGTTACAAACCGGGATGTTTAAATTTAAAGAAACGTTCTTTCGAACCTGTAGTCCGGCTTCACATAATAAATCTAAATTTAATATTCCATCAATCAGCATACAAATCTGGAAAATCACCACATCTAAACTTTATATACCCGTCGATGAAACAAATCGTGTTGACAGATCGAAATTATATACAAACCTCCTACGGAATCCG
Organism: Phoebis sennae; assembly: GCA_001586405.1. Classification (NCBI taxonomy): domain Eukaryota; kingdom Metazoa; phylum Arthropoda; class Insecta; order Lepidoptera; family Pieridae; genus Phoebis; species Phoebis sennae. The sequence continues at coordinate 39,331 of LQNK01002080.1, forward strand.
TTCGCGTTGTAGGCCTAGGCTGAGAGGCCGTTGCGAAATTGCTCATGTAATCAGATCTTAGTTCTGTCACATAAATTTCGGTTATTTTTGATGCATTGATTGATTTCGTTAACGCACCATTCAGGTTAAACTTCCCTACTATTTAAAAGTTGCTAGGAGTTTTATTTGTTAAATATTATATCATCAACCAAACCATATTACCAAATCTTGATCTATAGGTCGTTGGAAGATATATCTTCGGGCCGCATTTTTTTATTTTTCTAAACCGAAACCGTTAATCTATTTACCAAGGTATTTGTTTTAACACGTACATTTTATGTATAACTTCAGGGCAAAGAATTGTCAAATTTTACCTTTATAATATGTTTTACGTGATAATTAGGTATAATTTACAAACCTTTATGTACACTGGTACATCTATACCGATACGAATTTTGATGTACGTTATGCACTAATATATTATTGATATCGAAATATAAAATATATGTCACTTATTTATAGAAACCCATAAATCTGCGTTTCCAATAACCATACATAAGCGTGATCTCCGACTATCCTATTTATATTTCGGTTTAACTAACCAATTGTTTGTTGACTCACAGTTCCACTGCACACTTCTGTGCCAACGCCTGTGCGGGATTGTGTCCAAATTCAATAGACAATACGGTTTTTAAATCTTTTCCATAGATAAATAATAAAAAAACCACCAGGTTTTAAAATGTGAGCCGTGAAAGACCTTCAGCTGTTGATATGGTTAGATCTTTGTTGTGTGTTGTTTTAAAAATTGCTTTTGATGTGTGTTTTATTCTACTTTTAAATGCTCATAGATTTTTTTTGCCTCTTTGATGACAATAAATACCAGTGACATTTATGATGTTCTGGTCATCACTTATCATAAGGTCCTCTCCCATTCATTTCTCAATGAAATGCTGTTTAATATCTACTGAATAGTTTTCCAATTCGTTATTCATACTAATATATACTAATGTTATTTTATTCCGCGTAGGAAGCATTGCAAGTGCATTGTAAAGAGTCGATTAGGCTTTACAATTCCAATATCAGTAATCCCTTAACCGGATCTACCAGTAAATGTACTTAGGTGGGGATAATATTGTATAATGATATTGCTATATGAATTAAAATAGTATAATAACATATAACGGCCATTTTCAATATTGTATCTATCACCTGTTTTGCTTACTAAAGTCAGAAAAATCTATCTAATTGCACTTACTTTGATTTCAATATGCTGTCGACGGATAGCCTTTGCTATGACTTATGTCTATCTAACGTCATATAATCTGACATAACAATCTATCCATAATCTTTGGTACATTATTGAAAACGGCCGTAAGTAACATTCGTGATATTGTTTTAATAACATAATAGTATAGAGACAAAATATTTTTAGTTTGTTTCTCGACCGATACCTACAAAACAGTCTATTTAAAATCTGACTTAAAATCGATTATTTTATATGAATTTTATCAAATAACGATTTGGAACAAGTCCACAGAGTAAGCTTTGTTATCGAATGCGCCTGAGTCAAATATAACAAAGCAAAAGTTGTATTTAGCATAACAAAACTTGTAACTCATAGATTTATTCCATTACTAATATATTATACACTTAGATATATTACAGCATAAACATCTTGACGGATAGACCAATTCGCAGTAAGTAATAAATGATGTGTACCATACGTGTTATAACGATTTATTGAGTAAACAAGGCTTATTTATTAAAAAGCGGGATGAGTGAGATATCAAAAATATGTAACGTAAACATTTGTGACGGGTTCGTGAGTCATTTGCAGTTGATCTGGAATGTTAAGTTTACCAGTTTTGATTCATTTTTAGCATCGTGCGAAATTAACATTAACATTTAATCGAGTCTGACTTGCGAATCGATTATGTAGATATAATATTTTTTTGTCACATTGAATGCATATTATGTAGATTATGAATAAGAAACATAACATCGTTTTATTAAAATTTTACCTTCGTGTGTAACTTGTGTGTGTTACTACCATCGTGTGCTACTTGTGTGTTAATTGTTTCAATTTTATTTTTGGATGAAGAATAAAAACTACATGAATATAGAAAAGTAGCAATGGGGTCTCGTACTATCATTAATTTGCAATGGTCCAATAATACGGTTTTTAAGGTAAGGATAAGAGATCTATTTGTATGGATTTATAAAACAAATACAATCAATAATATAGGCTATGGGTTAGATGGAATTGTGAATAGATACGAATCGTTTTCATAAGGTTTCAAAGCGGTTTTAATCAACTAATCGGAACCAAATCTTGGAAGTTATGTTAACGCCACGTTTATTATAGATACGCTTTACGCCCAGCAGTAAGTAATTCCAGTTGCTTTATATCCGTGTCGTATCTCGACCGAGCGCAGCTTGTACCACCATTGAACGATATTATTACAAAAATTATTTTTCACTCACCCGCATTGTAAAAGATTATTTTTGTCAAAGGTGCTAATGATCATTTTCAACTGTGTATAAGTATTTTTAGAAAATAAGCGAATTGTAAAAATTCTTTAAATAAATATTCTCTAACCATAAAACGACTCGTTTAATTATTATAGGCATTAGTCGGAAATATTTACTTCATTATTTTTCTAGTATGCTTGGTTACGCGATCTACTTGTACTAAATTTTCCATTGCAATATCGTGCTAGAAAATTTAAAACGTTATCACTATTAGTTAAAACTAGAGCAAAGTTATAAACGGTGCAACGACCCGGGGTTTCGCGTGACTAATAGACCCAAACTTTTACTATTTCGTTGCATTATGAACTGTGAATGAAGCTGAAACTGATAGCGTAGATGTGCGGATCAAAGTTATATTAACTAGCAGTTATTGGCAATGCAGCGGTTAAATATATTTTAGTTTACATTTATCTGTTACAGCATAAATTAAAAAGGTATGCATTTCCCTTACCTTTAAAATACATAAGTTTTATATAAATCTCGTATTTATTTGAATACTATTAGCGTGAGAAGCGTAGCGTTTCATTTGAAAACATTGCATTACAAAGAGGGAAAGAAAAATGTACATAGTCATATTTTAATTATTCGCACGGTTTCTCTTCCGTAGCATAATGGTCTATCTGACATTAAAGATTTTTCAAATCGGTCCAGCAGTTGAGTAAGTAGTGAGAATGCCAGGGGCGTTCAATCAAGCTCTTCAACTTTACATAACCAATAATAAAGTATGTTTTTCTTTATTTTATTTGTGTAAGTCTTTTAAAAAGCATACGTAACTACAATAATAAAGTGATTGTTAAGAATCAGTGGAACAAAAATCAAGAAAAATAACAAATCTTAATCATGCTGATCTGCAATGTAAATAACAATCTTATAACATACTTACCAGATGTTTCAAAAATAAATATAATTTGGGTGTAATTTGGCGCCGTATTTGAAAGTTACCCAGTGCCGCCGCCATGTTGCGACCTAGTTACGTCTGAATGGGAGAATGGCGCATTCTGAAAGACTAAGAAAGTAAAGTTGGATATATGCCATTCCAAAAATGGTTACGTTGTTGCAAAGAGTATTAAAAGTGCTCTTTTATGTGACAAAAGGCCGCGACACTTGAAAGCTTGCGACTATAATTTCTATGAACTAGTCGTGGAAGTATTAACGTCAAAGTCAAAGTAAAAATGGTTATTTTCCAAATTAGTCTCCTTCAAGGAACTTTAAGAACGACTTTTACATTTATACAATTAATATTTTCTTATTAACCACCGATTCGGAAGGCTGTCTCTACCGAGAAGAACCGGCAATAAGTTTTACTCAATTTTGTACATTAGTTTTTTATTATTAAACAAATATAATCAAGAGCAGTGATATCATATTATTAAATGAAGAAATAAGTATTACGTATTTACTAAGTCAACTGCAGTAAAAACTTGCACATAATTATTTATTTACGCACAGCGTCGTTCAGATTGGAGGGACATTTTTTCGAATTATGCAAACGAATTACAAGGAAAACAAATGCTATAATTCTAGTTAGCTAAGCAGTAAGCCGCACGCTAATGTGTATATCTAATTTAATTTCAAAATAGTGATTTCCATTCCAATACTTTTGCATGTTTAAAAATTAAATTAAACTCACATATTGTATTCCCACATATATTTACAAATTTGCCAGTTGTTACAACATGGGCTCATAAAAATGTACAGTTTACGTAAAACCAAATTAATTGTTTGCTATCCTGCAGCTTACGCTATATTTGGACGTCCATCCATTGTTTCGCTATTGCTGGAGATTGACGTGAGATGAGCAGATAAATCAACTCGTGTTTACGCACGGAAATACGTTTAACAGGATTTTAAACCAAATTAACGGGTTATATTTAGAAATGATTGGAGTGACGTCGTCGATCCCGTGATTGATGCGTTTTTAAGGCTATGTTTGGACATTTGATTGTTGTCTAGTTCAGGAGATGTTGACGCGAGATGAGCAGATTCAACCCGCGCTTACGCACGAATACTTTACGTTAAACAGGATTTTAAACGAAATTAACGAATTAAATTTAAATTTAATGGCGTCATAAATTATTTGGTAATTGGTGCTTGTAAATATAATAATTAATATAAAGGGTTTTGTTGTTTCCCGAAATTGGTGTGTAATGGTATCGTAAAATCGGTAATCGTTACTTGACTGAATAAGAATGAATACAATGATTTGATTGTTGTTTAAATTGGTGGTTGAAATATTCTTGAAACTGAATAAATGATTTACAGTAAATGACATTGAGTTGAAGTTTATTTGAATATTCCCTTTATGAATAACTGAATTTGTATAGAAAGCGTGTGAAACTGCTGTTTTTAAAAACTGCTGTTTTTTAAACTCGCCAGGTCTAGATAAAAACACCTCATTAACATAAATGGACCAGCTGTTAACATTTATAACACCGGATACCGCCCCACTCACAATACTTGTGGACACTTCATTGGAACGATTCGGCTGTTACGTGGATTTGGGCGGAATAATTTGAATGTTAATTTACATATGTGTGTGTGTCAAACACATATTTAACACATTGTAAATTTGTAACGCATTCTTTCTATCTTACTTGCAAGATCTCATATTTTTTTTCGTTTTGGAAATGGACACCGGATGTAGACGGACGTAGACGACTGGTTCAGCTAAACAAACTCTTTTAAATACTTATCTTAACCATAAATGAAAATCCTTCCTTTGCCTTCCATCGGGATTTCAACTTCAACCCATGATTAACCTGCCGATTCGTCTTTGTTACAGTCTCGGTTAGAATATGAATTAGTCTAACAAAGACGTTTTTATAGAAAAGCTTGTCTTTAATTCACGTTACAAAATATTATTTTATATTCCAGGCTATAAAGTTAATAGGACCAGGAGCCATTTTTGCGTAATTAAATTAAAATTCATGTTTCATGTTTATATCAGTTGAAATAATTGAAATACTTCCATGACGTCACAGACATTCCTCTAATAATTGTAAAATTTCCAGCAGTCACTGATCTACGAAGAATTTTTACGAATGTGTATAATAAAATTTACAACTTCCAATGACGATGTTTACACGCATTTATAAAATATATTTTTGCAAGTGCCCTTCCTCGTCTAGATATACATTTTTTTCAGTTTATGACAAATTCTAAATCTAAGTCAAAGTCAAAGTGAAAGTCAAAATTTTTATTACCCAAATCTCCTTTGAGGCGCTTTTAGAACGTCATTTTTTATTTATTTATTAAGGATCACCAAAGGACTGTAACATAACTAACTTACGTCTATTTACATTATTTACTATTATTTCCAGTTTAAATAGTAAACTAATTTTTGCTTGCTATTTTTATTCTTTTTGCTATTTACATATTAATAGATCGCATTACACCTTGTGTGCTTGTATGTATGTTTGTAATGCTGTTATACAAAAACTACTGAATCGATTTCAAAACTTCTTTCAGCATTAGAAAACCGTATCTTCACTGAGTTATTAGGCTATATTTTATTATATTACGGCAACGAAGTCGCGTCGAACGGCTACTGTTTTATAAACGAAAGTATAAACTTTAATATAGTTTCTTCGTTATATTGTACCGTGTATCGCTACAAGTTAAATCGAATGTTAAATCTCATAAACCGGATTGTTTGGTGTAAATATTGCACTGCAGTGCCGCACTATTTCGGGATGCATACCGATCACCTCTCCATAATATGCTCCCGGCTTTACTGTGGTACATAAAAGTTTTAAAAGTTACCAGTATACGTAACGAATAGTCTTTGGTAATAGTTTGAGATTTATGGTTCTTGTTCTTATATTATTTTTGTAGGATGATCTATATTAAATAAAATATTTTTTTAAGGATTTTAAACACAGTTTATTATACTTTATTTGACGTTCTAAAAGGGCCTCGAAAGAGACCGATTTGGAAACTAACATTTTGACTTTGACTTTATTAAAAAGCTTTGCACATTAAGCCATCGGTATGTAAGTCAGTTTTAAAAATTATCGCCAAATCAAATCAATCAATACATTTATTTGCAAATAAACATGTGTGAAATACAGGTGTCATTTATTACATAATTATTCTTATCGTATCGTATTTTGCATCCGATAGTTAATGTACTTTAATTTTATTGCAATCGTAATCTAATACCAAATATTCAATTAAAATTTAGTAAAACACCTTTAAAAAAGGTCAATGCAATAAAAAAACGTAAACGACATAAAAACCAACCCATAATTTTGACATAATAACACAGAACTAAGCTGACACAAATAGGGAAGATATACACGATCAATTTAACACGATGTCAAGAGTTAATCTAACTTGGTTGGACGAAGATTAGCCACGTAACGGATTCTGCTACGTAGGGTGTGCAAATTGTCTATGAATTTGCACTGACTAAATAATTGAAAGAATCAGTGCGATATGCGATAAATCAAAACCTTTCATACCGATTTCGTTCATCGTCGAACTTAAGATTTTCTTTTGTCCAAACTATTACAATTAGACTTCGAAATTTTATCATATCGTCGGACGACCACTTGTACTAACAAAAATATAAACATACACTCGCCGGGAGATCCTACTTCTCTCAGTCAATGATTAAGCCATTTTATTAGTTTTCACTCATTATATTGAGTCATTGAATGAATTTTTTCCCTAGTAGTATTTTTCTCTAGTCCCTAAAAGTTGAACTAGTGAGTTTTAAGAATTTACCGCACTGACACAGTTATTCGAACTTTGTATATACCACAGAGCCATAAAAGAGTAACCTCTTTTAATGTTCTGTGGTTTAGACGAAGATTAACCACGTACAGATTCTGCTCTGTAGGATGTGCAAATTGTCTATGAATTTGCGGCGAAGTCAGACTAAACTATAAGATGAAATGGTATGCGCGTGGTTCGGTTTATGATAGATTTTAATGACTATTTTCATAAATATCAAACTAGATTGGCAAACTGCGTTGTAATTAATGTAGATATGATTCGATTAGTACATACTTAAACTTATTTATTTTTTATTTATTTATTTATTTGGTTTACTAACATTTATGTACATAGTAACAATTACAATGTTTTAATATTAATTACTTATTAATAACTTTTATGAGTTCATGTTAGTTTTGGCGTTATAGCCCAAGTAGGTTTTGTAAATTCCATTCCATTTGGACCCAATATACTACTTTTATACTACATTTGGATATAAATTCTTAATTTACCGCTTGTAAATTTAATTGAATTCTGCTTTATACTTTGTTTTATTTCCTCATAGGATTGCACCTCATTATTATTTGGAGAAAAAACACATTTTTACTTTGCAAATCCACTTTATACTGGAACTTAGAATTAAAAATATAACTGCACTATATAAATATAGTGGAATTGAGAAGTAAATGTGTCTGCAAATTAAAAATGTACACCAATTACTCTTTCACATACACTAATGCTTAGCTTCTATAAAAATAAAACGCGTCCCTTTCCTTTCGGATGGTACAATATCTTATTAGGCGTAAGTCATCATTAATCTTTAATAATCGAGGCGTTAACATAAATACCAAAACTCCGGTTCCGATTGAGTTATTATAACTGCTCGTTAAAGGAAACGATTCGTATCTGTTATATTATGACGTTCCTTCGTTTATAAGAACCGGGGTTAAAAGTTATTACCACGTGACTGTGCTGTAGTCAAATACTTTTTCAACAGTCTCTTATTGAAATGTTCATTCTATAGACTATTATATCTTCTAATATCTGAATCAAAGGCAAATTACATCAGACGCCCGTCTATTTCCAGACATTTCCGCAAAAATTGTGTGGGCTAGATAAACAGCTCATAGTTAAGATTTGATTGAACGTAAATATTTCATTCAGGAGTGACTTTGATTTGTGTAATATTTTAACATGTGATTACTTGTTAATCTTAAAGGTTACGTTAGAGGTAAAATGTTTCTTTTGTATGGCAATATTGAATTAATTAATTGAGATTGATATAAAAGCAGATATTATATAGATGGAATCAGCTTCAAGACGAGATCCCTGGTATTGTAGGTGCTTATGGGACCTACTTACTATCACGCTACGCTATTTACTATTCGTCTTTTCAATGGAAGCATCTAACCTTTTTATAATAAGAGTAAAGATGAGGTATCGTTTTGACGTGAAACATTTTCAAGGAAAACTCTCTTTATAATATTTTCTTTAGAATACCGCATTGCGTAAGATAATATTTCGTACATCCTTCAGCACGTACAACCTTCTTATCTTACTATCTTACTATTGTAAGGGTACTCGTATATTATCCTGAGATATTTTGGATACATTTATACAGATCCATATCCATGCATACATTTTACTGATCGTCCTAAGTATGTTATGTATTTTAAGATGGTCCCTTAGCTGTTGTTGTTTGTTACACTACATAAATTTATTTTTTAATCCTGTTTGGCCATTTCAGATACCTATGCTAATGTTATAAAGCGGAAAACTTTGTTTATTAGTAAAAACGTGTTAATCTTTGAAACGTATTTCTGATTTTGATGACGAAGAAGGCATTACACTAGTTATCTTAGTTATCCCAAAATTAAGATTTAAGTAACAAACGCAGGTAAAAACGTGGACCCAGCCTATGGTAGAGGGCGCAGCAGCGCAGAGACATCTTACAAATTATTGATGTTTTCAAAAGCGTCTAAACAAATAGTCACACTCGTAAGGGTATCGCAGATTAAAAAAGATTGGGTACCGCTGCATTAACTAATATATTCCTAAATTTCAAACAAGTCATGTTTCACTAGCGTATAGCAGTATACGGCGTGGCCAACCTCATTGCTTCGTGCCAAATGGGCGACACTCGCTATTTACATAATACATTGGGTTCAGCTTTATCTAATTATGGGTGTTGTTCTAAGTGTAAGTAATATGTCGCCTCTGGTATATGGAAATATAAATCTATACTAAACAATATTTTAGAGAGGAAACATTTTTGTTTTTGTTTGTAATGTTTTTACACAAAAACTACTGCACTGATTTCAAAAATTCTTTTACCATTCGAAGGCTGCATCTTCACTACATGACATAGGCTATATTTTAGCGTACATAACATGCTACGAGAATGAAGCCGCGTGAAACATCTAGTAACTAATGAAAAGTAAAAATCTACTATTGTCGAAAAGTTTTATGTTTTAATCGACTTTACAAACGAGATCTTATTCGAATACTACCTTTATTTGTTCGAGAAACGATCAATTCTCTACGTTCAGTTACACTAATAATTCTTATCGGTCATTGTTACGAATTTTATTTTATTTCGTTGAGTATAACAGGCGTTGAACGATGTTAGGAACGAAATATAAGTTCGCGTATATGAGTTTCAATCAATTTCAATTATAAACAATTTTTCATTAAATCGTTTGAAGTGTATGTACAATAAACCACATTAACTAATCCTCTCAACAGTAAACAGTAGCTGACAGAAATAGCAACCACATCAAACGCAATAAGCTCCATAATTATATCATCTGAATGTCAGATTTAATGCTCCTAATATTATAAATGCGATCCAATCCAAATCAAATAAAATCCAATATTTGTGAGGATGGATGTATGGATGTAACTTTGTTGCTCTTTCACGCAAAAAGTACTGAACCGATTGTGATAAACCATGGAATACAGAGAGGTAAGGAACCAGAATAACACATCAGGTGGTTTTAATGTGGGATTTCCCAGGGTTTCGGCAGTTACGTAGGTCAAACCATGGGGCGTGGCTAGTATTAAATACAAAATATATTTTTATACAGAATTACTCGGTGCGTAGGAAAGTAATTGTACTACAGATAATATAATATTATACATCTTATATTGATAACATAGGTACTTCTTTATGAATGACTAGATGTGTCCCGGGGTTTTAGTCTATAATCTTTCTGCTATATATACCTACATATCTTAATAAAATAATTCTTAAAATCTATTTGGAACTAAGTTAAAAAAACTTTTTCGATTTATAATATTATTTCAATTAGTTAATGGAAGGAGACTTGCGTTGCAAAATAATTTAACGTTATATTAAATGTACGCACTCATTTATGAAAATACCAACATTATATCATACATTGAAAATGACATATTCAACCAAAACCCCGTCCTTAATAAAGACAAATATTCCCAAGTTATTATTAACGTTACTCTTTTAAGATTTCCGGATTACGCGCCGTAAAACATAATTGGGTCACATACAAAAGAAACGGGTAAAATATAAACGAAATATTTAGTTAACTTTGTTTACATATTCTCACGAACACGATATTACGCTAAGTCAAAAATCTCATTAGTTTACATCTCGGAATTCTGAGTATTTTTATATGTTGACTCTGTTTGTTTTATTGGTTAACTCCAAATTGTGGTTTTACCAGCGACTGTATTAGTAATCAACATTTATACAATAAAATAGCTATAGCTATTCACCATTAATGGTTCCTTTTTCAGTATTAAATAATCGGTCAAGTAATTTTTGAGGCTATCCTTTATAATACTCTATTTTTTCTTTTTTACCCGAATACAAGTTTGTAAACCATACTTATCTTTACTAAACAGTTATATTTTCTGCTGAGTACATCAAAGGTGCCATTACATTGTTATCGTGGTGACCCATACTCGATTTACCTCGTACGCAATGTCATAAAAAAGATATAATTTTTTTTACTACTATAATGTCGTTGATTATCCAGAACTTTCAATCATAATCATATTACTACCACGAATAAAACATAAAAGAAAACAAAATCCCCTAGAAGTCAAAGTGAAAGTCAAAGTCAATATTATTATTTCAAATAGGATCATTTACAATCACTTTTAAACGTCACAAATATATTTAGAAGCTTTCGATTCGAATTACTGCAGATCCCTTTATCCAAAACAAAAAAAAATATTTTGAAATTGGGCATCGCAAAATTAGATATTATACGATCCACCAGGCGCCCATAAGTAGGTGAGCATGTCACAGGGGGAAAGCGGAAAAGATTACTTCCACGCAAGCGCGCAATACTAAAATAACCTACTGAATATTTCTTATATCCTAGTAGCAATTCAGTCGGATAAAGAGCATCGCACTTTAAATACGTTTTGTTTATTGTTTTAGAGTCGAAATTGGATGCGCTAAATAGGCATTGATAATTATTTACCAGTTCGAAATCGGGTGGTTATAATTGGCAGAATTGAGTACACTGATTAATTTTTCGATCATGGAAATGTCTTGGAAGCCCCTTTAGGCTTCCAGGCCCAAAATCTTTCAGGCTTTCAGATCGTTTTAAAATATCAGAAACTTAATAGGTATCTATATTGGTATTAATTAATATCTTTATGTCTGGCAAGGTATAGAAGCGCTTATTTTCCCCTAAATAAGAATCTAAATAGATATAACTTAAAGGTGAATGATTGACTGATATAGTAATCCATAAACGCACAGCCCAAACCACTGGACCGATCGGGCTGAAATTTTGCTTGCAGGTATTATGACGTAGGCATCCGTTAAGAAAGGATTTTGATCAATTGCGGAAAACTCACGGGAATGGCGGAACGGATGGGCTATATACGCGGTCGAAACCGCAGGGCACATCTACTTGATCTATAAAACGGACGTAACATCCGTCTATGGAAAGGGAACTTTTTTCTTTTGTCATATGCCCCCTACACAACACATTATCCTCATTAAAACACCGCTTAGTGCACAACCATTATCCACATGTGCTCCATTTCGTTTTCACTGCATTATGAATATGCGCTGTAAATTCTAGGTCACGATATAGGGCGTGTACTAGCCTAGATTTATATACTGTTCAATCGATAGCAGGAAACACGATGACGTAAACATTGATACAATTTATTTTGTTGATTATTGTTGAGGAACGGAAAATTGAAGCCCTTTTGTATTCGTGAATAAATACAAGCATTTCCACACAACGCCATCTGTTGTGAACTAAGTAAAATAGTTTTGCTAAAAAATATAAACTTTCCTGTACTATCTTTCTAATATCCGATAGAACCATTTGTGTTTTTGTATGTTTGTTTGTATAGTTTTCTCTCAAAAACTGCTAGATGGAACAAAGAAACATTTTCAAAAAAATCTTTCATCATTATAAAGTATATTATACACGAGCTACGGGAGCGAAACCATGTGGAACAGCTAGTTTTAATATAATAAGCAAAATGATTGTTACTTAATAAAAAAAATAGGTAAATAATAAAAAACAAAAATAGATCAATTTTTAAAAGTGAACTTCCCCTAATAAGAAAAATTTTCACCAGTCATCCAAGTCGGAACCATAAAGCCGAAATTGCGATATTAGTGCCTTGAAATTATGCTTTATAATATTAGTTTCTCCATCAATTTCACGTGTAAACGTTCAGTTTTACAATGCATGCATCAGTTTCGCGACACTATTATTTTTTGATAAAAACCAATTTCCATTTAAATGCGACGTGCAACTATTGCCGTGACAGTATCTTCAAAGAGTGGACGCATTTTTTTATATTAAAAGAATTAAGTTTCACATGTGCCAAAATTATTGCATTATCATGCATGAAACTTGCTTCGCAATAAAAATTCGGCTTAAGGAATAAACCTTCCCCGACTTATATTATTTCATGTAATGTGGGTAGAATACCTAAGCCAATTACCCAATAAATACTGTCATATAACTTTTACAACCCCGTTAATGTTTATTTGCAGTGAAAGCCGAGCCGTAAAGTAAACAGGGAATTCATTGGGTATCGTTTACAAATTGATATTTTTGTTTCATTTGATTAGCGATGGATACTCTATTCGTTTACGTCATATTATAAACAGATTTTATTTCGATCCTGAATTGAGTAGATCCAAAATCAGGCGTTTGACGTGTTACTTATTGTAGGATATTTTTATTTACAATTACACTATTTTAAATACATCTGTACAATAATAAAATCTTCTTGGCAGAGGTAGCTTTCTAAATTGAGGGTAAATGAGGGTAAACAAAGTCATAATGTAAATATTGTAAATGGCGTTTTAAAAACGATTCGGAAAATAAACATTTTGATTTTGACTTTTTGAAAAAGTATGTTTGAATACAATTAGGTATTCTTTTATTTATATACTAGCTTTCCGCCCGCGGCTTCGCACGCGTGGGCTACAAATTTCTGTACTTTGTGGATTTTCGAAGTAGAGGTGGTATGACAATTTATAAGATTTAGAAACGTACGTTTGTAAAAATATATCTCGTAAAAGGTTTAAGTTCGAAGTATATCCTACATTAAATATAACAAAAGTCACTGTTCAGTTTTATATAATTCTAATAATTCTATTTTAATTTTTTTGCAAAATATTGATAATTTGGAAATCTGTCGTGTACTCTCAGAATAAAAGAGTTGATGTTTCCATGGATTTAAGACATATTTGCTTATGGACGCAAATAATATCTTCTGCATGTTGGTTAGTCTTTGGTGTGATTAGCCGCCATGATCGTAATCTACTTTCGAGATCAAGAGAAGGCTAGATTTACCAATAAAAAGTGTTTTAAATAACACTTAAAATAATAAATTTAATATGCCTACGCGCATTGATGATATATTTCGATGGATCACTTTGCTTTGAACCCTCATATCTTTTTTATTTTTTAACCGATTTGAATGAAAGAAACACTAAAACCTCCGGGGGACTTGCCGTAATAAATAACCGAAAACCGTATTTAAATCGGTTAAGCCGTTTCGGAGTTGACTGCGTACAAACGCCCGACAAACAGACAGACAAACAGACAAAAATTCTAAAAATCATTGTTTTGAGTTTAGAATCACAAATGAAACACGAAACACAATTTTTTTCTTGAAAATATTAAATGTACAGACACGGCTAGTCTACGATTTTATTATATGTATAGATGAAATTATATGTTCGCGCGCGGCTTCGCTCCCGTAGCGTAATGTTATATAGCCTTTGTTTATTAGATATAATATATTATAACATTTCAAACAAAACAACATTGAATCTTTCCTCTTCATAATATAAATGTAGATAGATATTCAATTTCGGGGAGACAGAGAACAGGTTTAAATTTGAAATTAAAATGAATAGGGTATTTTGATAATCACATATTCCGAGAATGCATTAAGATGGAAGTATTAGAAATTAAATTCCCTATTGGGGTTAAATTGGGGATGGAAGTTAGAGAACAAGTCAAGCTTTCAAATTATAAATGCGAATGTTTGTAAGGATGTATGTATGTTAGTTACTCTTTCACGCTAAACTATTGGACCGTTTATGATGAAATTGATGATTCAGAATAACATATAGGCTTCTTTTAGTCTCGGAGTTACCACGGGATCAGAAGTTACGCGAAAACCGTGGGCGCGGCTAGTTTTATCATAAAACTATGGAAATAAATTGAATTTGAGAAAATGTTTCACGTAAGTTCAAATTCTTAAGTGTAAAGTCGCGTTCAGTTCCAAATCAAAGCATATGGCCGATTCCACATTAAAAAATAACAATAAAAATGATTACCTACATAAATAAGATAATAAATCATCCAACAATAAAATACTGCTCATTATAAACATTAGCCCAGTCCCGACACATGGATACAATCTCTGCAACTGGAGCATCTGATTCATAACTTTTAGCTCTTTTTTATTTGTTATTTCATCAAAATTTATATTTGTTTTGTTAGAGACTTAACTGTCTCCACTAGTCTACACTAGACTTGTAATGAATAGGCTCAAAAACTACTAGGCCGATTTTACAAATTCTTTCACCATTCGAAAGCTACATTATCAACGAGTAACATAGGCTATATTTTATAGGCTTAATATAACATTATGCTACGGGAGCGAAGCCGTGCGGATTTGCTAGTATTGTTTAATTTCATTACCATTTCCGTTAATAGAGTAGTAGCATCTCGTGGTTTCCCTCTTATTTAATGCAAAAAAAAATCAATCAAATATTTACTTTTTTCAATATTAGTATAGATATCAAATTTCTTAATCTTACAATATTTTCATTTCTGAAATGTGTTATTTCAAGCAAAGCTTTGTATTTTATAATAACAATATAAAATACAGAATGCAAACAACGATATAGCAATATCTTATCAGTATCAGGTGGTTGTAACTTGGCCAAGATATAGCCGAGAATAGGCCTTTGCCAACTAAATACCGTGCTAGTTCTGGCCTACCGCCAATTCTTACCACCTGCAGATGACACCTGTCATACACTACCAGATAACTAATGCATAGAAATTATTAGTTACGAGGGCAATTCGTTACAGCTGGTTCATTGAATCGTATGTAGGTTGATGGTTTGATTTATGAGAGTTTAAACGGTTTTAAATGTCGTAAAAATGTTTAAGTGTAGGCCGTCTGAAGATCTATTAAAGTGGCTCATTCTTTTTGCAAAATTTGTAGAGAGATCAATTAAATAAACCTTCTAGTGAATAATATTGTTCCTAGGGGTATTATCCAATTAGGTAATACGTTTAAATGTCAATAATCCAGGTTGTCTCGATTCATCGAAATCTAAAACCAATGTTTGTTCTGTGTTCCTATCTAATTGCTTTCTCTTGCCCTGTTCTATTCCTCTCATTTCCTTTTATAAATCATTTCTTTATCTCTTTCCTATAAAAGCTGGCAAAGCAACATTCTCTTATTAGCGTTCATGGGCTGCAGTAGTCAGTTATCACTTACCTTCAGGTGAACCGCTTGCACCATTGCCTGTTACGCTAAAAAAGATAATGTAACCTAACTGTAAAAGAATATATGAGCTATATTCTTTTACAGAAGTGGTAAGGCCGCCGAATGTACTATATTATGTAATCAACGTTTTTAATTTCTTTTTTAACTATTTTAGTGTATAGTACATTAAATAGTTAAATAAATAATAAATAGCTCTTTTTGGGTTCCATTTCCTCCAGTCCCAGTTCCTGGGATTTTCATCAGATTCAACTGAACTCTCGCAAAGTAGGTATATGTATAACGTCGCCTAAAACTTTACCATTCCCTACAAAAATATGGTATTAACCGATGCTGATGAAAACATTGTTATGTGCGGTTGTCAATATCCATTAAACAAATAGCTCCAACGGAAGACTTTGATCTCGCTATAAGTGGCATTAAGGACCCTCGCGCGGAGAGACACTTGCAGATAAAAGATCTGATGTTCACTGTTTGCTTTATCTTTGGATTTCGTGACGGCACCTGAGATTTACGTGAAAAAGACTGCCAATAATCAGTACAACAGTGATATTGTACATGTGTTTTTGTCACTTAACAATTATCAATTTAATCTAATCTAACTCTAATTCAGGTGTAACAAGATAAGGTAATTTGAGTCCTACCTTAATTTTGTTATTGATGCTATAAAATTAATACAAAAGTATAATTAATTACTGTTACTATCTTATATATAAAGGCTATACTAACAAAACATACCTATTGTATAAAAATACTTTTTAAAGGTTTATGGAAAGTAATCGTGGTAAAACAAACACAAGAAAATAAAACATACCTCCCTTAATTTTTCCGAAAATTCATGTGATGTGAAAACGTACAAAAATGCATATTTCTGAAGAAAAACAGGGTATTTTGTCACGTTTCAGTTTTAAACAAGTTCAAAATGACATCTTCTTTGCATACCGCAGACAAGAGAGCTTTGTAACAGCATAGACACGCCACGAGCGCTTTTACGTTCCTCGTTATATGGAGAGACGGCTCTTGCGTTGTTGTTTAACTTTTAACTACCCTTTTTATACACTTTATTACTGGCAACATTTTTTGCATTTTATTTACACTGTATGTGTAAATAAAGGAAACGTTCGAAATATAAATTATACGCTTGAAAAAATTGTTTACATTACTCGTAACTAAAGAAAACACTACTTACAATTTTTTTACATTAATTATGAGACATTTAACTGATCGTATTGTGAAGCACATTGCAAGTTTAAATATAAAAAGGAGGGTATGCCTAGTGACAGTTAAAGGTCTCTCAGTGTCAAATAATGTATTGTAATCGCGGCACGGCACGGGCACGGGTCGGCGGACTCCGCTAAGGCGTGCGGCAACCCGCGCCTGGGGCCGCTCGCCGCTGCGCGCCGCAACCTGCCCTTGCGGCGCGCGACACTCGCTCACCCGTGCCCGTGCTTGCAGGATGCATGCGGTCGGCCTCCACTCCGCGCTCGCCATCCGCCGCGAGCGGAAGCGCCGCGCCGAGCAACAGCGCGCCAGGGAACGACGCTACTCGCTCCAGTCCTCAGAGTCCGGAGTTACGTCCCCACACTGCTCCACCGGCAGTCTCGAACGACGACGCTACAGGAAATCTGGCACCGCCGACAATGAAGTCGTCTCCTCTGTTGGCATGCTCCACCTTGGAGTCGTGTTCCTCGTCCTGGGAGTCTTTCTAGTCGCATCGGGATGGCTCCCCGATGACGTCACTTCTTGGAGCAGCATCGGCTCCGTCAGCTGGTTCAACGAGCTCGTGTGCTCCGGACTATTCGCCCTCTTCATTGGAGTATTTCTGATTGTTCTACACAAATACTTGACCAAAAGCGAGGAAGATGCGTTGGAGGATTATGTTCAGAGACAACTGACAAGGTCTAGATCGGGGCATAGGTTGGAAAGGGATGCGGAGACCGGTGGCATGCGCACGAAAAATGCTAGACGTGCGCGCGCCACAGAAGTTCTACCTGAGCCTATAACGGAGACCTATACGGAGCCGCCTCCGGACAGGGCTCATGGGTTTGTCAATGCGCTGGCTCTAAATGGCGATGCAATGAGAGAGTCACCACTTGAACAGATTGTTGAGGAAGAAGTGTCGATGGCATCAGAAAGCGAGCGAAGGTTTGGTAAATTCAACAAAGATACGTACTCGTCGCCATCCATGGCCCCGAGTCTAAGCCCAGGGTCGCCATCGGACACGAAGGAGCTCCTCTCTGACGGGCGTTACATGATCATGTCCAAGATGTGAATAGCGACTTTTGACCGTTCGTTGATTCCTTACATTTTACTTTTTTATGGACTCGTCTTCGATTTTATAGGTAACCATGTAATATCACGATAAGTTCCTTCCTTTAACATCTTTTATATTCTCAAGATTATTTTTCCTTTCCATTCATCTATAGATTTCCAAACTTCATTCGCATTCTCCATTAAAAATAGAATGTTCGGTATCAGCGAATCGTCAAATTGGGAGATAATCGAAATGCGTTGAAGGCTGTCCCTTCCCAACAGACTCTAATTTTCCCTTTCGCTTCTCGTGATAACAACGTTGTGCTGTGTGCTATCAACGAGCTTTACAGCTTCATGTTTAACCTAAGTAATTTCTATTATAATGTCTCGTTAAGGACCAAAATAACTTGCAGTATTTCAATTTCAAAGTGTGACGTGAATTTTGTTCGTATTTCAAATTATTATTCGATTGAACGCTAGACGGTATCTTGTATTATCTACCTTGAATATTTGTGTAAGGTTTTGAAATTTCCAACTGCAGTCATAAAACAAAATTAGATTGAAGACAGAACCAGTTTAATGACCGATTAATATAGAATTGTTTCGCAACACGGAGGTAATATAAAATATTGATTGCAGTTGTAATCTGATTTATAATTCGTTTATTGATCTACAAATTTAGCTTGAGACTGACTTTATCTTCATTAATTTTAGATTTCTAGCACATGATGGCTTTATGCAGCTGTGCCAAATGCATATTTTTATATTGTTTTGTTTTCTAATGTGATAACTGATTTAGTTGCTAGCTTTTTTTATGGAGGATTGTCAAAATTTCAAAGACCAAGGCTTGATAAATAATTGTTCTGGCCTAACAAAACATTACAAAAAATTATGAAAAATATAATATTTACAAATATACACGATTACTTTTGACAAAATTTAATATTAATGACGTTATTTAAGCGATTATTATTAAAATAGTAACACAAAAAGAAACCGTTTTGGTCTTTGAAGCATTGATTAAAAAAGACGTTTTGTCTGTTTTTTGTACACGGCTGTGAATTTATACTTTTCGGTTTAGAAATGAATTAGTTGTTAAATTACTGCACATATAATGTGATTTGGTTGTCAAATATTTATTAGCGTTGCATTGGTGTCTAAGCTCAATTATATTGTTTTACATTTTGAACCATTTTCTTAGCGCTTTATATTTTTCTTGTTTAAATGAATTCCACATTACATATAGTTCACGATGTTCTATCATAAATTCTGTGGTATAAAAATGCCTTGTGCTGACATATTTAGACTAATTTTCTATTAACAAAAACCGTTACCAGTTGATAGCGAAAAACTTTCTAGATCAAAATCGCTCTAGGCAATTTATATGTCGCATCTGGGATATTCGTTCCTCTCTAATTGAACCTTCTTATCAAGAATATTTGTCACTTGGCAAAATTATATGATCTCCGATGTGACATATCAATTGCTGGAAAAACTTAAGCTCATGATTATGGCGGATTTTTTCTTTGTTAGTTATAAGTATTGTGAATGTCTCTTTTATACCACCACGTGTGTATTGTATCTGCACTTTATCGATAGAATAATAAAGTTACGGCCGTTCATGATATCTCAGTTTTTAATATCACACTTATTTGGTATGCATACCTTTACTCAGATATCATGAAGTAGGCCATTTTTGATAAATATAAGAAAATTGACAGCGCATAAGCAAATATCAATTTACTACCAAGAATCAAATTGTCACAAATTTCTCATATTTATCAAAATATAAAGGCAAGTATCCACTAACACATTTTGTTACATCTTGAAAATGTGTATATTAGAGTCAAATGAAGACTCCAAATACCAGGGTTGCAGCAAAATGTAGTAGTAGTTACGCCTCAGCGGAATCGTCGCTCTGTGTCTAGAATCAGCTAGCTTGTATATAATTAATTAAAGATTGACATAAACAGTGATATAGACACGAATTACGCAGTACTCTTGTAAAAATAACCAGCCCTCGAGGGACTTAAACAAAACATTTTTTGAATTCTTAATAAATTTAGACGAAATCAGGTATAAGTAATTAAAATTTTGATTAATATCATTTTAAAATGTGCCATAAATGAATGCGCTTTGCGGCGGAATTAGATAAATTTTTAAATTTACTCGCCTCTTTAAATCTAGTAGAATTAACGTCCTCCTACATGGTGACCTTTTGTGGAGACAGACTCAACTTTTTGCGATCTTTATAATTTAAAAAGACATAATAAGAAATTAACAATTTATCTCAAAGTTCTTACCACAAAAGTAACGCAAATAAATTTTTTTAAATAATCTGTCTTTAACCGAAATAAACGATGAAAATCGTCTCAATCGCTACAAAAGGCATCATGCAGATAGGTCCTATAACTTATTGTAATATATTATAAAATTTTGCACAAATAACGTGAGAATAGATGCACACAAATTAATTATGAAATTTCTTGTGCCTATACTTTTATAATTAGGTATTTTATAGGATTGTATCGTTACGATTTTGTATACTTGCTAAGTGACACTTGTAAATATGCCACTACGATCACATTAATACTAACTTCTTACTAAATGCCTTCGCTTTTTGTATCCTATTTACAAGACACTTACGTTAACTGAAATATATCATGGTTTAAGTAGTGTTGATATTGTTTGTACTTTTTCAAAATTACGATATCATACCACGGATTAAATATAACACATAAATATGCATGTAACACCTTCAAGGTAATTCTGTAGTT
Organism: Phoebis sennae; assembly: GCA_001586405.1. NCBI lineage: Eukaryota > Metazoa > Arthropoda > Insecta > Lepidoptera > Pieridae > Phoebis > Phoebis sennae. The sequence goes on from LQNK01002080.1 coordinate 60,594, forward strand.
ATTAACTGATGTCTCCAAACTCATAAAATTGTAAAATAAGCAAGTCTTTGATCATTTGTTTACGAACATCTTAATAGGTCACTAGCTATCCTTTATAGGAAACTCCCCAATTTTGCACCTAATAGCCGATAACGAAATATGTATATAGCTTGGATTTGTTTTGTAAACTTTATAGGAACCAATTTCGAAATCAATTTTGTCAAAGAAATATTTAAATTATTAATACCTTATCATTGTCACGAATGGAATTATGTATTCGAGGAATGAATATCATCAAAAACAACCCAAAGGTTTTAGTTTAGAAACTTTTCGTAAATAAAGGCAACAAATAACATAAAAAATATATTATTAGGAATCTACTTTTTTATAAAGTTTACAACATACAAATCCAAGGAATCATTTCTTAATACCGACCGATGTTTTTCATTTAGATTTATATCTTTATTTATATATTTTGTTTTATATACATTTAGATTTATTTTTAACCAATTTTCAGTGACAACATTACGCAACGCTCAAAAGTGTTAGTTGTGAATTTTTATGCAAAATTTCGGTGTCGTGCAGAATTTTTATATACGCTTTTGCGCCTATATATTTATGCGTGTTATGCGCACTACTTTACTATTTCTAAGATAAATAGGTTTATTATCTGTGATTTTATGTCTATTATTGAAATTATCTATGTTTAAACATGGCGTAATTATATCATTTCTCATCTTAATGTTACGCATAATGTTTACAATTTCGTTACTTCCATATTTAATTATATTTATATACTTATCTTTTTTTTTTCAATTTAATAATATAAATAGATATAAAATCACAGAAGCGATCACACTATCTACATCCGTCATCAAGTTTCTACAGTCACAATGCAATATTTTTCTAGAAAACTACTGTTGTATAATTATCTTTTCTAAGTACAAAATAATATCTGCGCAAATCAATTTCTTGTTCTGAAATATATAATAAAAAAATCTGCTTTATTACTACTTTTTAAAAATTATTTGCCTCGAAAAATTTAAGTATTTGAACGTAAGGAAAATAAACATTTTAAACAGTAAATACAATAATACCTTTCATTGACTAGTGAGGACGAAGACAATTACATTACCAAAAATAAAATTTAACAATGTTGAAATATAAAATCAAGACAAGGGTTTAAGCATTTTTGAAAAATAAACGAATTTGTGAAGATATACATAATTTTGAGCCAAATACACACATCGGTATACTTTACCCAAAACTACATATTTTAGCCATTACCAAAATAATAGTATTTCACGTAAAAAACTAGCTGTAGATACACTCTTTAAATCTTGCCTAGTTACTATTGCTACTATCGTTACCATGTGTATATTTGACTTTGAATATGACTTTAACTTTGACTTTTTTTAAGATTATGCGCAGATATTTCAACGAAGAGACTTGTTTAATTTTAAGTTTTTATTGTTGTTCGTTTACAACTGGTTGTATATCATTTTAAGTAGATCTTGCCACTTACTTCGTATTTTATTAGAGTGTTTTATGAGAATTTGGTGTATAAACGATTTTTGAAACAAAAACATTAAAAATAATTTCACATTATCGAGAAAAATTCCAATATAAAAAGAGTTGAATATAGAACAAAAACGTTGTAAAGTAAAAAAAAAAATTGTGTAAAAAATACGAAAAAAATATACCTGTCTTTAATAAAACACTTTAATGGATTTCACATACAGACCAATTTCTAATAGTTTGTATAAGAAATTATTGTAATGATACAAAAATCTACAAGTATGAATAGATCCGTATGTTAATATTTTTTGCAAATTAATATTTGATCCATGTTTGAGAGAGAACAACTTCGACTTTTATAATTCAAGTTTTAATATCTCTATATTTGTTAATAGTTATTATACCCTCTTAATTATAAGACTTGTTAATCAATGTTTAAACTATTCAATCTTTTATTCCAACGTTAAATAAATTAGGTAAATCTTAATTATTTACTAATAATAATCTAATTAATCTTTTTTTATAATTCAATCAATAAATCCAGTTAAAAGCCTTCTATAATCTAATACGTCAAGTCCTCAAATTACATTTTTAAAAAAATATTCAACTTTTTAAATATTTGTATACTTATAAAGTTTTGACAATTTCAATATATATATCAAAATCAAACCTTTTATGATGTTACTGTTATAGTCTAAAATAGGAAACCTACACATCTAAAATTATATCGATTTAAATACTTGAGCGTTTTTTTTGCAACTAGCAACATTGTCGCATCAAAGAAAAAGAACAAGCATCTTAACCAGTCCCGTTTCAACGAACTACTTCACATAATAACATTGATTCGACACGAATCTTGTGTCCATATTAATAACTAGCTGAGCGCCGCGGTTTCATCCGCGTATATATCTCGTTCCCGCAGGATTTTCGGGAGAAAAACTATCCCACGTCAGTCCTGAAGTTTCAAAGAATCTGTACAAAATTTTGGAGCCTATTCAATACAAACAAACAAACAAATCTTTCCTGTTTTTAATATTAGTATTATACATAGTGCTGTCAATTTCATATTAGTTTTACTTTTAAAAATCCCAATAAATTGAATACAAGAAAATACTATCCAAAACTTCATACTATTTAAAACTAAAGTAGATTTTCTAACAACGAGTTGCTAAATAAAATATACGGATAATATCTATTTAATGCATTCATAGAACATATTTTTAATTTAAACTTTTATCTCGTCTCTAACAATGCAAACCGTTGTTAATTTTAAAATAAGCGAAAATGAAAACACGAGCATAGCGCTTTACAATATGAAATTTTAAGCTATCTCTGTGGGTATATAAGCTTTTATTACACATTGTGGCTGTGATTTAAATAATATAGAAAACTAGCCACGCCCCGCGGTTGCACCCGCGTTATTCCCGATTTCAAGGGGATTGCGGGATAGAAAGTAGCCTATCATCTAATCTCGTTAATAGCCTACCTGCATACAAAATTTCATGAGAATCTATTCAGTAGTTGCGGTGTGATTGACACACAAACATCCAAACATTTACATTTATATTATTAGTAGGAAGTGCGAAGTAAGACATTAGCATTACATTTTTATATCACTTTAAAAACAATTCGTTTAAATTGATAAAACTTATTGAACCAAAACAGTATTATTGTTAAAACGATCACTTCTAAACTATGACTATTATAAACGATAGTTTTCATTTTACTCTTCAATAGTTGTGCCTTTAATTTGACTAATTTAGTCATTACTAAAAACAAAGAAATCTATTCTTACCGCGGCGGTACATTCTCACCGAGGCAGCGTTAGAATGTAGAAAGTAATGCTCTGATCCGACTGTCATATGTAGGTGCATGCAATCTTTAATTTAAAGTTGAATACTTCGTAGTACATGATAATACACAATCTTAATTGTAGCACAGAAACCGGTTATTAAACATACAAAGACATATATAGATAGATTCATCCACGAATATGCGCTCCACTATTCTTCACAATCGTAGTACATTTATGTAAGCTTCCGTTTGTGTGAAGATTTATAGATACACTCATTACCCATGTGCACACGCACACTAAAATAAATAGACTAATCAGGACAAAGTATTGCGATCATAGTAAAATATGTCAAAAAATTGGTGGGGCACGTCGTCGTGGATGGCACTATCTATACTCTGGCCTAAGTGTTTTGGGGTAGACATACAGATTGTACTCAGTCCGAGGCGAGCGAGCACTACCATCTTCACTTTAGTTCTCGTCCTATCTCTGTGAGAGTGTACAACCTTGTTTATATATACAGTTAATTTATTATATCAGAGAAACGGAATAGAGAGTGCACCTGTGTTCGCGCGTATACTTGTGCACTATAATATCTCCTGCTGGTTAGTCTCTGTTGAGATTGACCACCATGGCCAAAATAGGTCATCGGTCTATAATATATTATATCAACCATCCACTTTTTATAATAAATTCGTAACTTACAAAAATAAACTTTTGATATTGTTAATTTATCTCCTAAACTTTTCTACTGTTACATTGTGTAGTATCTAAGTCGGTTTCTCTCAAACATTTTGATTACTCACATCATTCCACGTTAGAATATTTAATTTCACTCGATTTATTACACTTAATAAATAATAAAATATTTTTGTGCTTTTATTTATCACAAACACGATGATCGATAAGACCTTTCTTCATGCCGTATCTAAATTAAAAATAAAATTAAAAACATTGTTGGAGTCACATATATAATAATTTAAACGCCATGTTTTGCCATGATTGGCGTGCAAATATTATTACACTACAACCCTACTAGTAACGCTGTCTGTCTGTCATCAGACTGTACCTCACGGACTGTTATAGCTAGATCGCTGACGCTTTTCACAACATAATTTGTGAAAAGCTTCAGCGTTCTAACTTTCGTTGCCAATATAACAACGAATACTAAAAATAAAAAATTTAAATAGGACGGGGAGAGGATCAGTATGGTACGGAACCCTACTTGAGTCGGACTCGCACTTGAACGATTTGATTTGATCTTTGGGATATTTCATCTTACTTCCGCAGTCCTTTAGTAAGTATAACATAACAACATATATTATATTATATTGAAGAACACAAATATCACTAAAATCTTGTATCACTATCCTATTATTTCGATGATATAAAGTTTGAAATCAGACAACAAAACAAGTTAAACCATCGTATATTGACATACTTCCAGGTCGCCTGAAACGTACTTTTAAGGAAATAGGGGTCAACTGTCAATGCCCTGTATGAACTAATAAGAGACATCATAAATATTACTATTGACTTTGGACTAAATTTTGTACGCATATTTTTTATTTATTTTATTTATTTATTTATTTGTTTATTTATTTATTTATTATTAACATAATTGTTTTACTTCTTTGATGCCATTAAACATAAATGTTTGTGATGACATGCATGCAATCTTTAATTTAAAGTTGAATACTTCGTAGTACATGATAATACACAATCTTAATTGTAGCACAGAAACCGGTTATTAAACATACAAAGACATATATAATTTATATAGCTTCATAACACTAGCTTAATTTATAGATCATTCTTTGCCATGTATCGACAGCCGGTAACCGCAAATATGCCAAATAGAAGACTAGTGCAAAAAACACAAAATCTAAATAAAGTGTCTGTCTGTAGCTACTCTGTGCCATTCGTTGGCAGTCTGGCCCCACCCCCTCGTGCTGAAATCGATAGAATGTACCGCGGGCTGTAGGCAGCTATACTTGATACACGTTTCATGTAATACTGGTAAATGTTGATAATTAGGATTTGAATACTGCTATAGTAGAATTTTGTAATTATAATGTTATTTGGTAACTAACTTTTGGCAAGATAGTTCGCATAACTGGATTTTTAATTTAACACGTAAAAGTTTAAATAAACGGCTGAATACATTTTTTTGAAATTATTTGAAATAAAAAAAAAACATGTTCATGTATATTTGTTTTTACTTATGCAAAATTGCACACGATAATCATAATGAAAAACCATTTTTCCGAATTATTTTCTTTCCTTCTTTATTTGCAAATCAATTTTTTTTACCTTTTCCCACCCTTAAGGCTAGCAATGTACTGTCGACACTCCAGTGTGTTTGACGTTCACTGGGGTCACTGAAAATTACGCTCATAAGAAAAATCTCATTAAAATTGGGTCAAAACTTGCATTAAGTTTTGAATAAGTGCATTAAGTTTTGACTAAGCAACAATTAAGCTTAAAACTATTAAACATTTATCGCTAAAACTGGCTTATAAGTACTTCAAAATTTACCATTGTTTTGCGAAAATAGTACGGTGCAAAGTTTAAACTTACAATTAATTATGCGGTTGGTTTAAAATAGGCACCTGTACCATGTCAGGCACAAATTTAGGTTTCAGAAAAAGGTCGTAGTCGAAAGGGCATACCAAATACCAATTAAAAATGCGATCTGGGACCGTGATACTAGAACTCATCCTAGTTTTGTTATAAAATCAAATACTTAAAAATCGTGAAAATATAATTTTAATTAACTTATCCACACGGCTCCGCTCTCGTAGCATAATTTTATATGGTGAAAGAATTTTTAAAATCGGTCCAGTAGTTTTTGAGCCTATGCATTATAACCAAACAAACAAAGTTTTCCTCTGTATAATATTAGTACAGATAAGGTTGTGGGCCTTCCCATAAACTCACTTTGATAAATCCCGTGTCTCTTATGCCGCAATAGAAGCAGACGTTTTTTTCATCTTCCTTACATTATTAGCAAGAACAGTACTTTTCCTCGTGGCCCTGAGCGGACAAACTTTGCCCTATTTGTCTTTATTGACCTCGACAGATTTATTTAATTTCGCTGAGACAGTTCACTCAATACTTGTGTCGCAACTCGAAACAATCGTACGTGTAGTTCAGAGAATTGGATAGGACTTGTAGGTTTTCAAGCTATAAATAGTTGATATTATATAAATGTAAGATGAGTTTTTCATTGAAATAAATAAACAAATGGTTCTAAGGTCACATTTATCTATAACCATTGTCTGTTTTTAAACGGACATGTAAAGTCATTCTCTACAAATTATATCATTGTAATATATAGAAATAAATGTGAGGAAACGCTCACGTGCTATTACATAAAGTATTCTAACTTAAGCTTCCTGGATAGAATACAAAATTGCTTCCGAGCGCCTCTGCGTCAAAGGACGCAAAAAACCCATTTTAAGAGCTCTTTTAAACGTTTACCTTAAGTAAAATTCAATGCATTTAAATTACGATGTGCAAACGCAAAGGAATAAAACAACTGAAATAACAAACGAACACATTTACGACGGACAGTTTTCACAATTTTTCATCTCTCGGTCCTGAAAGCCATTTGACGTGTAATATCTCTTATAACGTCAGGTGAAGTGTTATTTACGATATTTTCTCGTATTCCGTAAGGAAATACGGAATTACGGGCTACATTTTCGTAAAAGTGTCCATGTTTGTTACAGTGCCGGTTATTGCCCGCCAGAACTAAGCTTTTTTATTGAGACGGTAAAAAATATACTTCAGAATTAAGACTGTAAGTCGTATTGTAATTACTTTTATGATTGTATTAATGTTTCCCTCTAAAAGTTAAGGAAAGTAAGAAGTTCATATAGTGTTTTTTTTTCAATAGACCTTAATTTTTATTAAATTTATACGTTGAGTAGTTTGAATACATATAAATCTCTAGCTCTTTTTTACAGCTTTCATTAAATTATTTAAAAACTAGGAATAACCTGTATCTTGGGAGCCCTAAACTGATTTTCTATGATTTGACTGTAATAATAATATGAATAAAGCAATTATACATCAACTGAAACAAAAAAACCGTTAATGGAGAGAAAAAGAGATCGCCTCTTATCTACGCAATTAGAGATCATTATCTCGAATAGCGCTGGTTTTCGGACGCACCTTGCTCCCAAGGTTGGTATGCGGGAGTAGTGAAATCGTTCCTTCATTAACCTCATGACATGAGATCTTAAAATAGTTTAAAAAAATAATAACAAACAATGTTGACTTAGAATAATAAAGCCGCTCGTTCAAGGTACGTATGTGTTGAGCTGGACCATATGAAATGACCTACGAATTGAGTTATAACACTATTAACATGTTGTGAGAGGTAGTTAACAAGCACTTAGTGAAACTAGTGAGCTTATTGGAAAGCATTAACGTGTAATGTCTGAAGTGAATGACGTCAGCAGGCCATAGGATGCTACAGTTAATACCAAAGCTTTGAAAAGAACTTAATAACAGCCCAGAGTCTTATATTCCCATTCCATTCCTTTCTCATCCTGTTCTACTTCTCTCCAATTTCCTATCATTAATCCTCTTCTTCCCCTCACATGCCTTCAAGGCGGTAAGGCATCTGCGACATTGATGTTGTAGATGTTCATGGGCTGCGGTCGGTCACTTAACATCAGGTGAACCGCATACCCCACTTACCTATAACATATAAAAAGCCCGAGAACTTGCTACACTTTTAATAAAACATTCATATTATGCAAAGGACAAAAGATGTCTTCATAAAATGACTGGCTAAAAAGTAGCTTGTCCTTACTTTTAAAGAACCATTTTTACCACAAATGCCTTTTAAGAGGCAAACCCTTCAGGATTGTTTCAGAAATCAAAATTACAAGTAACATTCTTACTTAATCAAACCAACATCGATGGTCGTTCATTGAAAAGCATTTATATGTAACGGCAGTAGGGTGGCCAGGACGGGGATAAATTAAGCCAATATACATACTAACTAAGTAACTGTTAAATTCCATACTGTATTGTAATGACTTATTCGAAGAGACGAAGACTTATGAGAATGATAGTTACTGATGATAAGTAAATGTTAGAATCATCTTCATTAATTCGATTAATTTATTCGATTCAAAAATGATACCAAAAAAAAATTACAGTAACAGTGTTCATTCACAGAGTTCATTATGAAAGATTGAGGATTATATTTTTTATACTATAGCTGGAAAGGTTAGAATAGACGTGGCTAATGGACTTCTGATTGACTATTACCATTTCAAATTTCAAGGTAAACAAGGAGGGAAATATTATAACGTCATAACCACCCATCGTACATACAACCATAATACAAAATATTGTTTTTCGAAAAAGGTACAAACAGAAGGAATAAAAGGTTGGTATCTAACCGATTTTAATCCCGAAAATGTAGGTGTGCTTTGGTTACAGCTTTTACATAGCTTACATGAAATGATATTAGTCAACTACTCAATTACTGCCAATTTTCACTAAAACTTCACGCGAAATTTCCGACAGTTTATTGAATAGCAATAACATGTCATGGAGTTAATTTGTGGACGAAGTGAATACAGGCCTCACAACAGAAACTATAATGGACACTAACTGTTAAACTTACTACATAATATATAGTTCCATGGAAGCTACGTCTCGATTCAATTACTAGAGCGGACAATTTTAAGTGACCCCTGGAAAGTAGGTTACAATAATATTCTTCTTAGCATTACTAAGCAAGTTTGATATCTTTTAGACTTTTTAGGGCATAATTTTCCAACATTGGATAATGATTTTTTCGAAAACATTACATAAATATGTCAAATGATTTGTCACCGGAATTCGCTCTACTAATGGTTGAAATGGAGCTTGAATGATTGTTTAAAGTTTAAACAATATTAACATAGATTTACGTAGATAATTTCACTTAAATAAACTAATATATATTTATAAGTTTATAAAACTCAAAGGTGACTGACATACTGATCTATCAATGCACAGCCCAAACTGCTGGACGGATCGGGTTAAAATTTGACATGGAGATAGATAGAAAGCATCCACTAAGAAAGGAGTTTGATCAAATCCCACGGGAACGGGGAAAACAGATAAACGATGTTCTATAATAAATGAAGCATAAATTGTAATGTTTATCAATACTGTTTAGTGAAAAAACATATTACGAGAAAAAATCTTTTATACTACTTACTACCACTAATGCTTATGGAGTTTTGATAAATGATGAAGTTCATCCAAATAACATCGTCAAATAAGGTACGGAATTTTGTACAAGATGATTGATTAATGATAACTTCACGAGACAGGCATGAAGTTGATAAAAATATGGACATAGTATTAACAGATGGTTATTTTACTATTGAGATGAAACTGAAAGGTTTCCTTTCGAAAGGCTAAAGCGCATCTATAATAAACGTGGTGTTAACATCATTACCAAACTTGGTTCTGCTCTCGCTCTTTAAAACGATTGGTGTGTTAAACTATGATGTTCCGTAGTTTATAGGAACGGGCCTAAATACCAGATACCAATAAATTGTAGGTTTGGTATAAAGCGATCTTTAAATGTTGTCTTAAATAGCGATTATTTACATTTTTAAAAGGCTACTTCGTGAGAAGCAAAGTCATTTCATAGTTAACGTGAAATACAATAATTCAGATCACAAAATAGATAACAACAATCAACACGCTATTTTTAATTTAAAATTCATTTACGAGGAATTCACAGGCGTTCACATAAAATGTCGAACGTGATATTCCAAATAAAATGTAGGTTGGCTTTGAGTTTCAAAAGCACTTAGGGCGCTTTTAAAAATATGCAATATTTTCCTTTATATTTTAGCTTGGGCTAATTAGATGAGCGTTCGTACGGGGCACGCGCTTTGAAGTTTAGTTTGATTATATGATATCATGTCATATTTATGGGGTTGAATAATAAATATATAGAATGTTTTACACATAATTTTCACTCTGTGGTTTTGCAACTTGAATCAAATAATAATTATCAAAGTCAAAGTCAAAATGTTTATTTTCCAAATCGACCTCTGTTGAGGCGTTTTTAGAACGACATTTACATTTAAATAATTAAGTATTATTATTTTTTACTTACCACCGATTCGGAAGGCTGTCTCTACCGAGAAGAACCGGCAAGAAACTCGAGTAGTTGCTTATCAAGAAAGGCAGTCATCTTATATCTGTTTTTTTTCTATCCATATTAAATTAGTAGATAATTTTGGTTTCGTTATTTTCAACGTTTTAGTACAGAAGTGATAGGAAGTAGATATTCTTTATAGCTACGAGCATTACCCGCGACTTCGCCCGTTTGAATTACTCTGTAAGTCCCACTAAGTCGTCTCATCTCTCGTCTTTATGTAAATTTTATCCCTGGCAGAATAAACAGCGTGGATCTTGTGATCCACAATATATGCTGAACCAGCATACATGACAGTAACTTTTTAATATTTCTTTTTAATTCTTTTTTAATCTCGTTTTCTGTTTTTGTATTTTGTGTTTGTCTTGTATCTTCTGTCATTATGATGTTATGTTTGTTTTTTTTGTGAATAAATACTGTGCCTTTGTCTATGTCTATGAATAAAGTCTGACACAAGCGAAAACTCATACAAAGAGGTAACAATCAAACATACTTTCGCTGTTACAACATTATTAAATCAATAATTTAAACAATGATTTTAATGTATTGTTTCAGATATGCTCCAGTCTCTATTACAACCAAGTAGTCAACGCACGAAGTGTGAGTATAAACACACTATGTACTATTTTACTAAACTATCGATTTTGCGAACCTATTTGTAATACGCGGAAATGCCTAGTTCGAGCTTTATCTAGTAATGAGTACATTAGTCATGCTAGTAGTTTAATGAGGCTTGATACAAAGCACATTAAACTTCTTGATTGAATAACTTTTTCAAAGGATAGGAGACATTTTGATGTGGTAAATTTTTGCATATAGAGCCGTGGTTCCACGTCAGTATTCTGTGTATGTAAAGGCAAAAGATAAAAGTAACGGGGAGCCGCTGGATGCAGGCCGGCGGTGACAAATCGTATTGGAAATTTTTGGGAAGGCCTATGTTCAGCAGTAGACTCCACAAGTCTGAGACGAGGAAAGGCAAAAGGCAAAAAGTATTCTGTGAATGATCTCTTGTCACCCGCCGCTAGCTAGAGACTCACGCTTGTGACAATACCTATTTCGTGGTCCCTGATAACGATTATTATATGTGTATTAGTGGGAGCCGAACATTGCTTGTCTGGGCCACATGCTCCGCTTACCTGCTTTGACATAAAGAAAATGTGTACAAAAGTGGTCCTCAGTCCAGAGAATGGGAACTCCTGACATAGACCAATTTAACAAAAATTGATCTGCCAAGTTGTTTATGCGAGGCAATAATGGTTTTATTGTAACTCACATATCTTTTATATCATTACATAAACGTTAGAATTTAATTTCAATGTTACTTAATTAGCTTGTACAATGTGATATCATGTTACATAAATTGAACCAACCTATTGAAATTAAACTTATAAAAAATTAAATCAGTATAGACGGCTTCTCTATTTTTAATTCTGTAAAAATATTAAATAGGTATAGGGATATTAGGGGCCTAGATAAAATTACTCGCAAAAATCAATAACGCTTACAGAAACATCATTTGTATAATATGGATCATGTGTAATTTTTATTAAAACATTTATTCATATTTTTGAATCCAAATTATTAAGGCATTTATCGTTAGTAATTTTATCAAGGCCGTAGTAACCATCCCGTATTCGCTTAGCCCAACCCGGAATTTCAGGTACAGCTAAAAAAATGATTGGAGCAATGCCCGCAGTGGCCGTGCGGCATGAGCGGCGTCGGGCGGAGAAGCGGGGCGGGGGCAGGCGGCCCTCCCAGCTGCCGCTGCAGGTCGGCCGGGGGCTGGAGGAGGCCACGCCGTCACCCGACCATCGCTTCAGGCACGAGCTGTACTTTTGTCGAAAGGTGAACTTTTTGAACACATCTATATCACATTGTCACCTATTAATCATCAACTAGCTATCTGCTAACTTATATCCAGCATTCTGCCATTTTCAGCGTAGCATATTTAGCCTATGTTCATCAGGTATCAAAACATAAAAGGGAGTTTGGAGTTTCGCAGCCAATTCAATTTTAAACATAAACGAAAAATCTATTATTTCCTCTAGACGTGGATTTTCTTTCTTCTTTAATTTTAAACATTAACTTTACTCATGCATAATAGTATAGTGTCCTATAATATTCTACATACATCAACGAGATAACACTACGAAGCATTTACACATATTCTTGAAGTCAGTCGTTTTGCGAATACCCATTTTGAACGCGCGTCTACAACCTCGAATCATAGAGATTCGACTAGATTGTTGAATCGGATTGACAGACGTACTTTACTAATAAGTCATGACATATTTAACATTACATTCTATTTTTGAAACCCTTAACAAAATAAAAATGCTGTGTATTTGTGGCACACATTAAAATTCATATTTACGTCACATATTGATGGATAAAATGTCGTCGTTGTTAAAACTGAATGACCTTTCTCCAAGTTCAAATCTACCTTGACATTTTCTGTTTATGAAATAGTTCTGTAATTCAGTCAATTCAATGCTCTATAATTTTTATTGCACGAATATTTGCATACTTTTTGTGCACATAGCATGGTAAGATTACTATCTTTACTAACCTCTTTATATTGATTTATATTACGCAACTAAAACATCATTTCATAATATTGAATTAAAGACTTTTAAAACACTCTTTTAACAATTTACTTGTGTGACTGTGTTTCGATCAAGAAGTGACAATACATTCTATCAAGTAAACATCATTTCACTTAATTTCAGACGGCATTCCTTCACGCAGTAGTGGGTTCGCTTCTTTTGGGCATCGTGGTGCTGGTGGTTGGGTTGGTGCAACTGTCTCCAGGTGCAGAAGCCGCCCAGCACCGGTACTACCTGATGGGCGCAGGTGCCGCCTTAATTGGGGCGGGGATATTGGGAGCTGTGCTCAGGTAAATAATTCAAAGCGATTTCAGCTGATCTACATGCAGTTTTGGTCTTGGCATCGTAGTGGTAGTGGGGTAGGTAGAATTGCCTCTGAAAGCCGTCCAGCAACAGTAGTATAATGTACGTAGGGGTCATCCTAGGGCAGGGGTTTTGGGAGCTGTACAGGTAAATGCTTTATCACAATTTCAGGCGGTATTCCTTCATGCAGTAGTGAGCTTGCTTGCGCTTGGCATCACGTTGCTGGCTGGGCGGACGCAGCACTCAGCTCAATGTGTCTTCGGGAGCTGTCGCCGCCCAGCACCGGCATTACATGATGATGCTTGCGCCGCCTTAATTAGAACCGAAATATCGGGACCTGTGCACAGGTATTTGGGAGCTTTTGGATTACGTTAGAGTAATCATTCTTATCTATAAGGCAAAGCGAAAAACTAGTGGCATGGTAACTGAACCGTCGTATTCAAAGACTTGAAGCACCGAAATTGTAGCAATATCAATTTTCTTTTGCCTTTAAGCGTCTTATAAGCCTCATCTGCCGACTACGTAGTATTATAAAGTTTTGGTACGTTTATTAAGCCTATAACCACTCCTAACCTACAAGTGATGAAAGTATTTATGTATATAAAAATGGTTCATATTTTACACTTTATAACATGAAATTCAGTTAACGCAACGTACAATGTTTTATTGCTCGTAACAAAGGCATTCGTCACTCAGCTTAATTAAAGTTTGATAAGGCTATTAGCGTAATGGAGGCCGATCTAGTTCGCAATGAGACACTACTCACTATAATTGCTTGGGGTTGTTGTTGATATGCCCTATTTTTTTTGAGATCGAATGTATTCTACCAAATATAACGTAGACACAAGTCATAGTTTGTTTTATTCGTATTTTTTATTTGCATTGAATAAATCCGGTTTGATGGTTTTGTCTGACTGAATAATAGGTAAACATTACAGAACAAGGATCTGAATATTGTGTCCCGTACTTTCGAATTTAACATAAATAATAAGCGGGACTTTTACACTCTGGACATTTGTGACATTGGTGGCTACTTTTTTTAATTAAATCTACGTTTTATCGTGAGTTCCGCTTTGGTCAATATTTATTTGTATCTTTCTTGGTATAATTGATAGATTGTATTGTGACTTCTTGGTGGAAATGCATTTTAAGTATTTAATTAAAGACTTTTTTATACTATTTACACTTTTATTTTAAAAACATTATTTAATTACAACCGGTTTCGAGAATTCATCTCAATCATCAGGACCTGATGATGAATTCTCGAAACCGGTTGTAATTAAATAATGCTTTTAAAATAAATAGTGGAAATAGTGTAAAAAGTCTTTAATTAAATATCCATCTTGGTAGATGTTTATTATACTTTGGTACTGTTTAGTAAAGTCTTTCTTAATTTTTTATCAGCACTCTCGTACTAAAAACATTCTATTAACGTAATCCCTATTATTTCTTTTTCCAGATGTTTCTGCATACACTGGTACAACAGAAAGTACCGCACCGACTACCACGTGCCCGCGACCCACTCGGCCCAAAAGCAGGTGAGCGTGGTGGACAGCCAGGAGTACCGACCCAAGCTGAAGAGTCAGCCCAGCGTGGGCGCCACCGCCGACCTGGTCAAGCAACCCTCCGCCGGCAGCGACACTTAAATGACCATCTAGCGTAATTGGAGTGTTACTGTGATTGAAATAATTCAATTATATTGAGCCAATTTGTTTGATTTGTGGGTTGGACGGTTTCAAATAGCATGAATTCTACGTTAGGACTTTACTGTGTGATGGTGTCTCCCCGTCAAAGCTTTTGCCAATTGTATTACCATGTGGCAAATTTAATTCTTTAGATATTTTGAGGTAACTGTTTTGTCTTCTGTTATGTGGTGATGTCTGAGAAAAAGCGTTAAATTTATGATTTCTGAAATACTAATGTGGTATTGTGGTGATCAGTCTTTAGATTGTCCCTTTGATTTTAATTATAAGACCTTTCTAAAAGTATTAACCTTTATATGGATATTTAACAGACAATCACAGTAATAACTCGATAGAATAGATAAATTATAATATAGGTTAACCTGTGGTTCTGTCTGTGTAGAATCATTCAATTTGTAGTTTTACCCTTTTATGGTAACTTTTATTTAAATTTTGATATAACTTTTGGAACTCTATTCTAGTCCCTATTGTTTACGAGGATTTGTACGAAATTTTTTTAGTAGAATTTTTTATGGGTTTTATTGTGAACTTATTAGACGTAAAATTGGACACACGTTATATTAATTATCATTCAGTCAGAGACAATAGATCGTTATTTATTACAAAAACATATTCGTTACATATCATTACTAAATATCATAATCTGAAATTATTTTTATTGAGATAATCTACGAATTTGTTAATTGTAAAAGGATATTTATTTAAAATATGTAATTCTAACCCTACCGTCCGTCTCAGAAAATTCAAGTTAAAAGTCGAGTTTCTTTTTAAAAAGATTATCAAAAGATTTATGGCTATTTTAAACATATTATAAAATTGAAGACATGCCTGCGACCATGTTTATTACGCAAGTAAAACAAAATGCATTAATCAAATAGTATTTAAAACAAAATATTAACATTATAATCTCAGTAATGTACATGTATAATTTCGAAAAAAATGTATATTCATGAATTAAATTTCAAATACTTTAAAAAAATATATATTGAAAAAGATCTGTTTTCTGGTGCACAGAAACTTATAAATTTAGTTTGAACAAAAAATTGAACTAGGAAAAAATCATGAATGTTTAGGATTGTATTTTTTCAGCATTTACATGTATATTACTAGCATTATAATGTGAATATATTTAAATATCGGTGTTTAAGGGTAAATGTTGTAATTTTTTAATCTGTAAAATTCTCAATTCTACAAAATATATCACTACTGCGTTCGTTTAGTACCTAATATTTGTGGCTTTTGTGGTTTATATAAGTACAGATAATTTTGCGGTTCGATCATAGTTAAAAGGTAATATATTTTTAATGGGGTGTTATGGAAATAATTATATAACAAATATTATCTATCAACAGTTTCTTTAAAATGGAAAACTACAATTTAACTAGTCTTGTTTCCAAAGCTTTCTTATCATGTGTCCAAATACTGAAACGATACTCAACTTGAAGAAGTTCAACTTTAGTGTCAAGTTGTCATTCAAATGCAGTGGTTCCCAACCATCATCCACCATCAGAAGAAGCCAATAGTGGTCCGCAAAAGCGTTCAAATCTGTCCCCCTACTACCACGAGGCTGACGTATTAACCGAACTTGAAAAAAACATTATTAATAAGTCCTGGCAATTATAATAATTGTATATAAAAGTGACCAAGGAAAAGGTTGGAAACCTCTGATATAACATCATTCTATCAATGATATTTAAGCATTTCTCAAAGTTAAATTGAGTATTTTGACAAATTTCATTTCTTAAACTAACCACTCCGAATACTTCCCGTTTTTTTGAAACCTTCAAAAATCTTAGTATTTTAATCTTAAGAGACTGAAAAGAGTGTTCTTTGATATTTCTTTCTTCACGTAGCAGAATTTCGGTGTTTATTTCTGATATGAGTTTACCGATATTTTGTAAGACCTTTAATATAAATAAGCGTGTAATATCAAATTCTCACTTTATATATGGGTCCAATAATTGATCCATACTTGAATACTTGATGCGTATATTAGATTGTATACATTTCTTTTATCGGTGTTGTAAAATATAACGCTACTTGTAATATAAGGTTCTTGGTTTGTGGTATCATTGAGTGGATAACCAAATATAGGTATTCTTTGTTTGGACCATTTTTTTAATAATAGATGGTTGGTTTTTGAAGTGTTATATTAACGGATTAACGGCCGTTTTCAATATTCTATCTATCCCTTGTGTTGCTTACTAAAGTCAGGCAAATCTATCCATTTGCACTTACTTTGATTTCAATATGCTATTGACGGATAGCCTTTGCTATGACTTTTGACAATCAAATGTCATTTAATCTGAGATTGCAATCTATCCATAATCTTTGATACATTATTGAAAACGGCCGTTAGTCAGACATGCATTGGCAATTTTTACTTAAAAACAAATGATTTCAAAAAATATTAAAACGTAAGAGCATTTTCAACGTATGAAGTAGACAATTTTGATAACATTGTTTTCTTTTTTCATAACAGAATAAATAGGCTTTTGTTTACAAAAATCATGGTCCAAATAAAAAATAAATCAACTAAGTATTAATTTTGTGAGTTAAATAAATGAAGACATTGCATTATCTCGCTGTTCGATGTAATCGATGTTTAGTTTAAGTATTCCACATAATATCGTAGATTAATTAATTTATTATAGGGTAAGTACTGGTGTTAGTAAATTCAGATTTTATGAATATTTTCTGACAGATACGCTTTAAACAACGCTTTTAAATAGACAGTTTGCTAAATAATTTGACCGCTTTAGCCAATTTCATCGAGCTTGCACTGAATAAAATAATATTTTACTGAAATTAAATTTTTCAGATGGTTAAAAAACCTGATTTCGTTTAAAAAAAGGGCATAATTTTAATTATTTTGTACATATTTAATTTGAATATATGTTTACCAAAACAAGCTTCAGCGTCGTTTTAGTAAAAATTGGGAAGTTATAACCTTTTTCAAAAGATCGGCGTGAAATTTCAAATTCTGTTCTTCTTTTTCTTCCTTCTTCATCTTTGTCCAGGTCAAAGATGTGTTTCAGAAGTTTAAATTTTGTCAGTGCGGGCTGGATTATGTAAATAAGTTAGGAAGACGAGGAGAGATAAAAATAATAGTTCAAGAGCTTAAGACTCAGATATTAGTATATTACTTATATCGAAAATGTATAATATCCATATGAGAGTCACTATACTAGAGAAATATACGGTTGCTATTATATCTAACATGTCCGAGTTCCTTACTTAGGATGCCTTGCTCTCCTAAGTTATCTACATAAAATGTAATAATTTGAGTAAAATACTATGAAAGCAATTAAAACAATCTGAAGAAAAAACAAATATTTACTCACTAATTATTACTCTTCAGAAGTGCAGCAGATTATTTAGACTTATAAAAATGTTAAACTATACATTTGTTTGACGCTTTTAATGTTATATTGCCGTGCCAAATTAGATCGTTTGAAAACTTCCTTGAAGGAATTTATATTTTGACCGAATTTCAATTGTAATTAATGAATTTAATAGTGGTAATGTTGTTGTGTATAAATATGTATTGCGTACGCTTTTTATTATTGTTTCATCGCTGTACATAACATATTTACTGTAATTAATTTAAAGTTAAGCACAAACATATTTAGTGTTATAAATAATGTGTTTAAAATTTGATGTTTATATTTATTGCTAACACCAAAAAAATATTTTGTTAATAAGTTGTCATACATTCCGCGATTCTATATATCTGAGGACCGCCAAACGTACTTAGGTGTTTAGAATAAAACATATTATTATAATCGATGTTATAGTTCACGGTACTTAGTAAATCTACTCTTCGTTGTGTGAGAATATATTAATGAACTTACCTTTTTAATTTGAGGTGGAATTATAATTTTAATAAAAAAGTAAAAAATTGTGTTATTATGAAAAATGTGCTAAATTGTTAATTAATTATATGTTTGTAATTTGTTTATGAATATTATTTAACAATTGTAAATACCGATTTGGAAAACTATATCAGTGTAAGTTTGTTAATATAAATCAATGTCATCTTGTTTATCCTTCACTGTGATAAATATTTATTTAAATCGATTTTCTAATTAAAAGTATTAATCATTAAACTCGTCACAGTGAACCCATCACAAATTATATTTATTTTCTAAATATTCACTGATATTTTGTCTTCAAAGCTTATTTATTTACATCATGAGCTCTCTAACGATACGACCGTATACAGTTGAGAGAAATTTAATTTTAATATATTAAATATTTTATATTTGTATATTTATATATTTTAGTTTAAGTTACGACTGTACTGTTTTATATCTCATATATTTTATACTGATGTCTCTAAATAAATGTGGACGAATCTTGTGACTTTCATTTTTATAACGTTTCATATAATTCGATTAATTTATGAATACAAGTGGTCGAAATTTGATCATAATAAATTTAAATTAAATGTATATCTTTGTCCGTACTCTATGTCTATGGACAAAATGAAAAACAGAAGAAACAATTTGACCATAGAGTATGTTATACTTGTGTATTTACTAGAGATGAAACGGATATCCGGTAACTATCCGGTATCCGGCCTATCCGGCCCTATTTTAACTATCCGGACGGATACCGGATAGCAGTGCACTATCCGGCCGGATACCGGATAATAAAATAAATAAATGTATATGCCAAAAGAAGTTTCCCGCGACACCGTTCGCGCTGAATTCTTTACGTTTCTCGTTGTCAAATCTATTTCTGTATCAAATTGCATCAAAATCGGTACTGTAGTTTAGGCGTGAAAGCGTAGCAGACCGGCAGACAGAGTTACTTTCCAATTTATAATATTAGTAATTGATTATTTTACACAAAGCAAATCTATACATATAATAAAACAGTAGTCAAACCATTTCTGTACATTGAATATTTTCAGAAAGAGTAATTGGTATGCAATATGTATGTTCTATAGACACCAAAACCATGGATAGATTTTTATTCTGTTTGTCTGTTTGTATATTCGTTAATCACGTAAAAAGTACTAAACAGAATTTGATAAAATTTCATACGCTGATAGAACAATATCAGGTGCAACTTATAGGCTTTGAAAAAAAATTGAGAGTGGCTCACCGTACCAGTAACCGTAGGGTATAAAAAAAATAAATCGCTAATGTATCATTAAATGAGGTGTCATTGGATAGGTCTTTAAAAATAAAATAGAGGTTTCTAAATATTTTTTTGGATAAAATAAATATTTTACGAGATAAACGCTGCCAAAGACGAAATACGCTGCTAAAACCTCGTGGCCGGGTGAGATTTGGGTGGGTTTAGTTGCAGATATGCAATATAATCCATGTGGAAGATATTCCACGGAACTCCTCGAAAATCAACAGGATAAGCTCTGTGGTTAAGGTTTA
>LQNK01002080.1:81181-109215 GCA_001586405.1 Phoebis sennae
AATAACTTTTATTCTTTTTTTGTTAAATTGAAAATAGATACAAGCACTGACTTTGTATAGATTGAGACAAAAATAAAGATTAATTTCTACTTTTTAGAGTGATGAAGTCGGTTCTATTTTATGCAACAAATTATTATTTGTATATGAATAATGGCAGAAATTATCGCGCGCGCATATATTAAAATCATGTAACGCGATAAGCGTCCGAATATCCGGCCGCCGGATATCCGGCTATCCTGCCGTGTAGCTAGCCGGATATCCGATATCCTGTATCCGGCTAAACCACTATCCGTTTCATCCCTAGTATTTACTCTTTCACGCAAAAACTTATGAACCGATTGTGATGAAACTTACTATACATATAGGTAAGAGTTTAGAATATCATATAGGCTACTTTTGAACCCAGAGTTGCTAGTTGCTACGGGATCAGAAAATGCGCAGGTAAAACCGCGGGGCGCAGCTGATCTCCTTTCAAGACTTTACTAGTATACTATTATATTATCTGTGACTTTACTTTGATACCCTTAAACTGGGTGACTTATCTCCCATTACGAGGTGAAACCTAAAGTTGCTTTTTTGCAGGATCGCTTCATAATTCATATACTCTGCGAGGGGTTAGAGTGCAGTTGTATCGGACGAACTTGAACCTTTACTTTGAACCACTATTCGTTAGGAGTATCTATAGGGAGTAGTTATTGTCTGAAATTGTTGTAATTTTCATTGGTTTACAACTGCCTTGTTGGGTTATTTGTTACATTATGAGGGTTAAAAATTGCAACTGCGAGCATAAATAAAAGTGAAACTTCGAAGCACTATATTTACACTAGTTAAAATACACTAAAACCAAAAAATCCCTTCTTTACCTTACCATATACTTATAGGTTTAATTCAATATGTAAATTATGTAAGATATAAATGTATTTTTCTATATTAGAAATGAATATTAATTATAGATTAGTTACGGTACTATAAAAATAAAGTATTAAATAATTTCACTTAAAAAAAACTAAAATGTAAGTTAGTCTGAATGTGACAATTTCCATATTATACAAACCTAACTAGCTAGATTAGTATGTATTTGTCCTATTAATATAAAAATTAAATTTATTGCCATCTTTACAACTTTACTAGAAGCACAAGTTGCACCCGATCATACGTACTTCAGAATTTTATAATAGTTATGTGAAATTTCAACAGATGGCGCAGTACTTAAACATATTTTATATGCAATATAATATCACAAGTTTTGAATTAATTTTATACAACTTTCTAATAATTTTTGTTCAATACGATTGTGATAAGAATTATTAAATCTTATAAAATAATAAAATTTCAAAATACTAAACAAATGTTTATATTAAGTATTACTTCATACTTAAGTTCACCAAAAATTTAAATCTCAGTCAGTTAAATTTCTAAACCTTATGCGGCACTACAATTTAAAAGGCAACAGAATAAATCCATAAGAGGAGCGTCGCACGCTTATCGTAAACACGATGACCATTGAATACGACAGTCGACAGGACGCGACGCGAAATGTCGCGGCTTTCTCGACGCACGACGCGGCAACGTCGCGCGGCAACCCACATGGATAACGAATACCAACCACGCGCGCCCTTTGAAAGGCTGAAACCAGTCGCGTGGAATTCACGCTCGTTGTCGCGCGCACGATGTCGCGTCAAAAATATACCGTAAACTACTTCACAGAGAGCAATATTCGAACTCTGATAGCAGAAGTACAGAAACGCCCGTGTATTTGGAACACGGAACATGAGAATTACAACGACAGAGTGTTTGTCGCCGCGGCTTGGGAAGAGATTAGTAAAATTATGGACATGCAAGGTGAGGCGCCATGTTTGTTATTTCTTGTTTGTGCGTCATGAATACAGATGGCGTTAGAATTGTTATGATTAAATATTTTAGAGCTCTTCGTAATAGTCTTTTATAAACATAAATTACACGTGAATATTAATAGATACATAATTAATGAGATTCAGTTTTATTGTGCAACAATGAAGGTTAATTTCATAATTTTTGGCGGTTTATGTAAATACAGATAGTCAATAATTGCTGTTTGTGTGCTAGATAATATATTACAGTAGCTTTAAAGATTAGAAATGTTCCTGCCAATTTTCATATCATGTAGAGTACTATCAATGTAAGTAAACTTGGTTCTTTACATATAATATGAAATGTGAATAGATTTTTGAAAGGAATTATATAGAGATATTCTAAATAAATGACCTGTATTATCCATGAACAATTATATCATAGCATTTTGTTATGTTTAAAATAATACTTACAATCAAATAGACATCCATTAGATTGTTCAAGAACATTTTAGAGACACATTGTAGGCAAAATAGTTTTTCATTATGATTTGGATAAGATAATTAAAAAATATACAAAAACAATTCCAGAGAACCTCGTGCGAATGAAATGGAAGACCATCCGCGATATGTTCAGACGCGAGCTGCGGCGCACGCGCATCCGTAGCGACCTCGACGAGTACAAGGGAAAATGGCGGTTTTTCAAAGCGCTAGGCTTCCTTCACAAGCCAGAAGACCTGTCCAACGATGACTGCGAAATCCTCGTCGTATCGGATGAAGCCCCCATCAAGTTTGAACCTGCAGACACTAGCGAATACGAGGAATACGCGCAAGAAATAGATCCCCTTCCTGAAGACACTTCGAGGGCTGACGAAGAGGATTATGACCTAATGTTCCTGAAGTCCTTAACGCCGTTTTTGCGACAGCTAGAACCAATACGGAAGCTTGTGGTGAGGAACAAGATCCAGGATATGATTCTCAATGAGCTGGCCGCGCAGGCGTCGTCGAGGAAGTTCTCATAGCAGTGCCAGTAATGTGGTCGTGATTCTGGTATAGTACAAGTGACACTTGGGACAGTGAATTGTATAAGAAGGAATTGTTATTCATTGTGATGGAACTTTTTTAAACTGTTTAAATAGAATAATAGGATTAATTACTGTCACTAAATGTATATATATTAGGTTACAGTTTTTAAATAGCTTTTGTAATCTGTACTACAATGCATAGACTTTAGTGTTAGGAATTATTTCCAATATTACACATGGCTTGCACGTACATGTCTATTATCCAACGATCCAACGTTTTGTAACAGTCAGGGGCGAATACAACACTTACATCCTATTTTTTAATAATCCACTGCATGTAACAGAGTATAAATCACAATACCATAGACTACAGATAAGGGGCGCTAGTTTACTTTAAGATAATTCCGTTAACTAAAAACAATAAATACTGTTCAAAGATACCTTACGCATGTAATTCTTAAAACATTCAATAATAACCACCAAGTAATATTCTAAAATTAATTATTGCAAATGGCATCACTGTATTATACTGTATTAACATTGACATTTCTGTAAACAAATATTACTTACAATAAAGGTCTTGAACATTTTCTCTACAAGATCTTTGAACAATACATATCACTGATATATTTTACATTTAAATAATTTAGTAAAAGCTTCTCTCGCATTTATAATTTAAGTAAGCTATAAGGTTGTTAACAGAATGTATATTTTGTAAAATCATTACAAAATTATCATTAGATATAAGGAACAATATTGTAAATTTTTAATTAGTGCTGTAAATAGAATTTATAAGTATCTTAAGGTGTTATAAATTTAATAAAACAGTGACCAAATTATTTCTGTATATTTGTTTGTATTTGCTATGCAATATGCAATATCAAAACCATGGCGAGAATTTTTTTTTCTGTTTATCTGTTGTATGTGCGTCAATCACGAAAAACCACCGGGCAGATTTTGATATTTATAGTCGGATAAACCAGATGTATTAACAGTATTTTATAAGAAATCAATATATTCATTAACACAATGTTTAAATATCTTAGAGACAAACCTGTGAATAGAATAGATAGTTATAGGTCGAGAAACACACATGACCTTGTTCTCCGACACGATATATCGTATCGGACCACTCTGTCCGCGAATGTTTTTATGGTACAGCAGGTAAGCGGAGCATGCGGTTCACCTGATGTTAAGTGACTGACCGCAGCCCATGAACATCTACAACATCAGAGTGTCGCAGATGCCTTGCTGGCTTGAAGGAAGGGCAGAGGATATGTGATTGTTCACTGTACGTAACACAGTGCAATACTGCTTCATGCCAATCTCCTGCTAGGGGGTGGTAATTTTTTTTTAAGTCGGTGCGAACTTGGAAATGGCGGGAAAAAGTGACTCATGTCTGTGTCTGTGTAATAGTATGCGGGTAGGTTTGAAAAATGAAGTACAATATACATGTTTGACTCCCGTACCTATCCTGTACTATCTATTTAGTAATTTATATTTTTGACTAGCTTTCCGCCCGAGGCTTCGCTCGCGTGGATCCGGCAATTCGAATAATTCTCACCTTTTAAACCTTCCCTAGACCTCCACGAATAATTCAAGACCAAGATAAGATAAATCCGTTCAGCCGTTCTCGAGTTTTAGCGAGACTAACGAACAACAATTCATTTTTATATATTATATAATAAGATAATACGTATTTTAGTAATAAAGCATCGTTTGTTAGTATCTTACAGACTTGAAAGACTATGTTAGGAAAAGGAATCGTTACTAAAAATTAAAATTTTAATCAAAAAATTAAAATGATAATTTAAAAAAATATATTTTTTTTTATTATGATTTTATTTAATTTAGGTAAAACTCCCTTATAATTTTATAAGAATGAAAGAAATACTCCTGTTTATATGCATTTTAGTACACCGTTCATTGATAAACGACAACACCAAACCAAAATTGGTCCCCGGGGGTCGATAGTAAGACGATTGTAATGGCCAAGTTACGAGATGGGCCAATTCCCTCACCACTCATTGAGATTATTGTGAGACGTCCTTGCTTTTGAAGTCTATTGTCGACAATGTAATAAACCCCCACTGTACGCAGACTTTAGACACAATCTGTAACCCCACGGTACAGGTTCACCTAGTGTGGCCATGTACCATAATATGCAATTTGCAATACATTTGGAAGACAACATTAATTAATTATCTATAGCATGGTTGCACAGACTTATTAAGACTAGGGGCAACTCGGGCAAATCATGAACTGATGGCGGGCCGGCCGTAGAATTATAGGTAATTAAAGACGATTAAAGAATAACGAAATCTGAAAACTGTGTAATATGTACCTTTCCTGAAGCAATGCAATGTTTGAGCGGTCAACGGTAATTCTTATTGACCGAGCGAAGCGAAGCCTCAGAGTCGTGGCCGGCGATTGTGTTTGTAAGTATGAAAAATTTGTCCGACGATAACTCGAGTATCATTCATCCGATCTTGATCAAATTTGGTAGGCGAATAGTTTAGATAAAAGAAAATGACAAGTTTGAAGATGAGCAAAATCAGTAGATGGGTTCGAAGATAGGGAGATAAAGAAGGCGATTTTCATATGATTATAACCGAGTACAGTATAAATTGAAAGGTCTTGATTTATAAATTACATCCCGAGGTCTAGCTCGGAGAGAACCACTAGTATAATTGTTTATAAAAATAGTATTGTTTAAAAAAAATTGTAATAACAATTTTTATTTTATGAGAAGAATTCCAGAACATCAAATTGATGGTGAATTATAAAAAAGCCAATTTTTGAATTTGAAAATTTGAAATGCGTATGTTTAAAGACAAAACAAAGGTAATAACATACAAAGTAAAACTCAATAATTACATACACACGACTTAGACATTCCAGACTTCCAGGAATCGAACCTGTGTCCTGGCCCGAAGTTCTTGCTAACAATGACATTTACCAGTTTTGTGTTTTAATTATTGATTTAGTGAGCCTTAATTGGCTGATCAAAATTGCTTCATCGGTTTTTGATAAAAAATCGACTTGGATGTATTTCGTATGAAAAATATTTCGATTTAAGTATGAAGGTTGTATAGGCAGTATTTCAAGTGTAATTTGATAATTAAAAACCCCCTCGTAACCCATTAACTGTTTCCATTTAGTAAAATAGTACACAATTACTAAGACAAAAAAGGTTTTATTAGAACTAGAAAATGTAACATACAACTAGTCCGTTGAAATGTTACATTTTTTAAGTTTGGATTTTCCAGAAGAATTTTATGTTTATATCAAGGGATGGTCGGTGTAAAGTTAAATCCAAGTTTGTGGATTTAACTTTACTTTACTTAACTTGGAACCCTTATCCCGTTGCCGCTATCTTAGAAAAAGAGTTGCATACTTTGGTTTTTATGGTTTTTCTGGCAAACTGTTACTCTCTCAAAAATATTATCAATTCACTTTTCATTGCAAATTGAATTTTCTACAATTTTGTACTTTAACTTTTGGTCGTAAAATCGAAATTAACAAAGTTGTAAAGTCGATCAAAATTTTTGGTCAAATTTTCTTTTGACAGAGCAGACCGTGTCTCCTAAAGACGAAATGCAATAACAGTATATGTAGGCACTAATACTATTGTTGAATCACACTAACCCCTCCTTGACATCCAAAAAATAAAATTGCGTACCTACTCCGAAAAATGTAACTTAGCCATGGGCTGACTACGATGTATGGAATACTGTTTATTTTTTTTATAAAAAAAATCGAAAGCACTAACAAATTAACCATGTGTTGATCGAAGATATTGCAATCTTATTTAGAACAAGACGGATCTTGCGCCCTGTATTTTATTTTGATGTCCCAGTGCCGAATCACAACCCAGCATCGAAGACGCTGGTCTTCCTATTATCAGAAATAATTATCCGCTTTCAAACAAGATAATTTCCGTTTTATGATTGAAACTTACATAAAAAAAATAAAAATCATTTATTTCATTTCACAAGATTCTTTAACTATAACTACATATATGATGTAGTAGACAACTAGTCTCAAAAATTGACTGGGCCGTTTTGCCTGATATAACTGTTAATAACGTACCTATTCCTTATGACAAGAAAGTGAAGAGCCTTGGCTTGATCCTAGATCAAAATTTTACTTGGGATGAGCAAGTTAAGCAGGTGTGAAAGAAAGTATTTGCATCTGCGTCTTCCTTACGACGATTACGCAACTTCTTGCCAACTTCTACTAAAATTGCTTTGACTCAATCCCTTCTCCTTCCTTTAATTGACTCTGCCGACTACTACTATCCTGATCTTCATGAATATCACCTTGAAACCCTTGAAAAGCTCCAAAATTTTTGCATACGCTTTATCTTCGGTCTTCGTAAATTTGACCATATTTCTGAGTTCCGCTAAAAACTAAATTGGTTCCCGATTAGATCCCGCCGAAACACCCATATTGCTCATCTTCTTTACTGTATGCTGTTTGACCCTAAGACGCCATCATACCTGAAGTGCAACTTAATTATTTGAGTACCAATAGCTCCCTTAATCTCCGTAGTTCTAACCTCCTGTTACTATCCACTCCTTCATCATTCCGATTTCTTTGCTTCTTCTTTTACTGTCCGAGCTATGCAGCTCTGGAACTCCCTTCCAGAAAGCATCTGACGGGCAAAAACTCTTTCCTCTTTTAAAACACAAATAAAAGCTCACTTCCTATCCTTTCAATAAGGTTTACTTCATTTATTTCCTTCTCTCTTTTCTTTTTGATTATGTCTATCGCTTGTACTCTTTTATGAGATTATTTGTATATCTGTGCATTCTTTATTATATTTATATTATTTTGTTCTTATATTTATTTTTACTTATATATTTAAATATATATTTATTATATATTTATATATGTATTATTTATGTACAAGTATAATATTATGTTTATATATTATATTTCTATATTTATTTAATTTCTCGTAGTATCTAGGTTAAAATGTCGTATGTATATTTTTCATTTTATCTGTTTTTGTGTTTTTTATCTTGCGCACTCGCATATCGTCCGGATATTTCCTATCCTACCAGGTTGCCTGGAAGAAATTGCTGCTAGCAATAAGGCCGCCTTTCAGTAAAAATTTAAAAAATTGTATTTCATTTTTCTGATCGGTATATATCAGTGTTTGTACGAAAAAGTATTAAAAATAAATAAATAAATATAATTGAATACTCCTAGTAAGCATAAAAATGCCTGTGACAGGAGTATTCACTCTTCCTTAACACATTTTTACATAAACATACATAATATATTAATCACTAAAATGCAACTAAACTTTACTAAATACTAGTACTAAAGACTTCGGGCAAACTTTTCGTCCATTTGCCGCGTTCGCCGGTCGGCGCGGCGCGGCAACCCCGCGCGACGTCGCAGGATCGATTGCTGCAAGCAGTAATTTTCGCAAATTGTCTACTAACCCCCTATTAATTGTTTAATGCGTGTAATTGCCTTAATTTTTATTTGTTTTGATTTTCTTTCCAAGTTTTCAATATATGTAGGTTTATTTTTTTATTATACTCTTGTATGACAAGATAAAAATTGTTAAGTACTTTTTAAATATGTTAACTTTAGAATCATTATAAATGCATGAATGCGCTCTGTACTTATTATAGCATTAGCATTTTGTTTTGGGTTTAAAAAAATCATCTTAACTTTTAAAAATGGCCTCATCTATTAAGTAACTTACTAAGGACGCAGAAGGATTTATGACATTCAATATGTAAAGCCTCTGCCTCCTTAGTAAGTTACTCAATATTATGAGGCCATTTTTAAAAGTTTATGATATTCATATCAACAGGCCCACGATTCTCACACTAATATATATATATCTCTATTCTATATTTGTGGATACCACATGGTAAACCTTTCAAAGCAATTGACCACCATAATTAATTTGGCATAGGTCCCGTTTCTACCAAAAAAATGAGAAAGAAACAGTAGATAAACAACCAATTGTACAGTTCTCAAGTATTAAAATTGTGATTGCAGGTCTATTCATACCCATATCTACGACTCACGTCCGCTCTATTTCTATTTATAGTCTGTCTACACCTTTTCAAGGTGAGTCGAGTGCCTTAAGTCCGGCTTCCAGGAAGAATTCGCGGTTTGTCGAGAGGTAAACTTACAAAACAAATAGTAGATAATTAACCAATATATATGTGATAACAGGCAAGCGGGGCATGCGGTTCATCCGATGTCAAGTGACTGACCGCAGCCCATGAACATCTTCAACATCAAAGTGTCGCAGATGCCTTGCCGGTTTGAAGGAATTGGAGGGGATAAGGAGAGGATCAATGATGGGAAATTGGGAGAGGAGTATAAGAGGACGGAAGAGGAATGGGGTGGGAATACAGGTCAATACCATTCTCGAATAATAAGATTGTGATTGCTGTTTGTTCATACGTTCTACGTTGAACAGAGGCCACGTTCATATTCGAATACTCGCTCTATATCTATTTATAGTCAGTATACACCTTTGTAAGTCCAGTGTGTCCTAGGTCCGGCCGTTTCCAGGAAGAATGCGCAGTTCGTCTAGCGGTAAACTGACAAAACAAATAGATAAAATAACTTTTTAAGGGTACCTGTGTTAATTTATGGCTCCCCTAAAAACAATAGATTAAAATAACGAACCTAGAACTGCGTCACTGTATAAAGTGTTCATTTATTGCTAGAAAAATGATCAGAGACAATTTTTTAAATTGATGATAGATTTGAGAGTCAAAGTAAAAGAATAGGAACTATCTATACTGATATTGAAAGGGGAAAGATTTTTTTTGTTTATTTGAATTGAATAGGCACCGAAACTACTGGACTGTTTTGAAAAATTATTTTAACGTTATGCTTCCGGAGCGAAGCCACGCGAAACAGTTAGTAATGTATAAAGAAGTAATCACACATTAAAATAAAAATGACCAAACATATCCTTGTATAAAATTATAGAATTTAGTTTGTTAAGACCAAAATAGATACAGAAAAAAGTACGAGGAAAATATCACACCTTATTTCTATGTACTCAAAAGTAATACCTTAAAAGGGAAAACTAAACAATCTACCCTGGGTGTTCCCTATTTGACCATTTGAACAATGACCATTGTTACCAGATATGGGTCAAAAATAATTGACCATTGAATTTAACGTATTGTTAACTTTTCTAACGATTGTATTGAATTTGACTAATAGTGTTATTTGAACTAAATTACAAAGAAGTTTGACTATGTATAATTTGGTTTGATTTTAACTAAATTACAAAGAATTGTTACGATGTATGATTTGGTTTTATTTGAACTAAATTACAAAGAGGTGTTACTACATATGATTTGGTTTGATTTGAACTAAATTACAAAGAATTGGTACGATGTATGATTTGGTTTGATTTGAACTAAATTACAAAGAATTGGTACTATGTATGATTTAGCTTGATTTGAACGAAATTAAAACACTAATCATTAGTCTATCTAATATCAATAAATATTCTAGTTTAGTTTAGAAAATTGAGAGCTACACATTTTATCGATCGCCATTTCACTAAAACATCGATTTAAAAATCGATATCTATCCATGTTTACTGAACAAGAACCGCATGCTCTGGTTGAAAATCGGTGCCTATAGTTCCTTCACCTAATCTAGCTTATAGCTCATTAGTGTACGAAATTTAATCAAAATCTTTTTAGTAGTTTCGGACAAACACCGAAACATTCACATTTATAATACCTATTAGTACTATAACAGTACACAATTCACAAAAAAACATTGAAATTTATATCTATACTAATACACCCGTGCTACTACTATTTACTACAATCTACAGATTAAATTCTGAAAGACATTATTTTTTTAATAGGCTTTTGTTTTGAATTCTCATCAGAAGTGTATAGAGCTATAACGCGGGTACATGTTCAGTTTGTTGAGGTAGGTCGCAGTCGCGTCAATGACTTATTCTTTACTCGCGGTAGTAATTATTATGTAATGTATTGTTATGGAAATATATTTTTATATGGATTCTTACGTCATTCGTTAAGTATCTTTAGATTTCTTATTTGTACGTATCTCCAGAATTACTTTACTTATTACTATTATTACTATAGAGATTGAGGTGCGGGAGAAATCATTTTACACGAGATGTTAAGTTCCAAAGACAAATACATCTGCGAAAATCGCATTTGAATCGGATCATTAGTTTTCATGTGATGCGCGCACAAACATACAGACAGACAAACAAAAAAAATCTAACCACATATTTGGGTTTTACATCGATGTAGTAACAGCAGGGAGAGGGTTACTTCATTACAGCTAATTATTTAATTATTTTAATTTTTTTTAATTTTGTAAAAACGGCTAGATAGATTTTCATTATCATTAGGAATTCATACCAAAATTCATTTATCTTCTTAATCATTAAAATAAAATAAAATAAAAATAAATTAAATTATGAGTTAATTTATAACTTAATATTCAATATTCTTATGTAACAAATAACAAGCAAAACATTCAAAAACAAAGATCTAAAACGAACGTGAAATTTCGTCGAAATGTTTAAAGCATTACATCATTTCAACGAGACATATCTCGAGACAGTAGTGCTTGCTTTATTCAGACCAACTCGAGAGTCTTGAGCCAACCTGTTGACAATATTGTAGCTATTAAAGCGACGTCTTTATTTATATTTTTTATATTTTATTTCAGGGACCGAATAATCCGAAATTAAAGGCAACCGTTTTTATATGATATCCTTTCTAACTTTGTCTACACCGTTTTCTTTTAAAAAAGCTTTATAATGTTTAAAGTTATCATATTATTAAATAACTTTTTGTCAAAAAATAGAACCGCCTTACTCACTCTAAAATGAAGAAAATAACTTTTATTTTATTTTTGTTGAAATCTTACAAGTCGGTCCAAAATCTTGTTCAAATTGAAAATAGATAAAGGCACCGACTTCAACCAGATTTCTATGGAACCACACTGACACTCTTTCGAATGCAGAATTTTCCATAAACGCCGGAGATATGCGGTAACATACATAAAAAATACGGTCAAATTGATTACCTCCTTTTTTTGAAAGTAGGTTAAAAATTCACGTCCTCACACTACGTAGGTATTTTTAAATTTCGATTTTTGACCATTCACATAAAAAATACTTAACTCAATAATTTTAATGACCGACACATTAGGATTATATCAGTTACTAGCTGTACCCCGCGGTTTCACCCGCGTAACTTCTGATTAAATGGCAACTCCGGGATCAAAAGTAGCCTATATGTTATTCTGAACCCTTATCTATATGTATACCAAGTTTCATCACAATCGGTTCAGTAGTTTTTGCGTGAAAGAGTAACAAACATCCATACATCCATACTTACAAACTTTCGCCTTTATAATAGTAGTAGGATAAAGAAAACTCAGTGGATATAATAACTCCATTGCATTTGACATCACATTAAGCTTAAGTACAGATTAACTTTACTGTAACTGTCTCAACAACTTTAATAACCGATAATTTAAATTAAATGGACGGAACATAGAGACGCTTTAATAGAATAGAATAGACTAGAATAGAATAGAAAATATTTTTATTCAAGTAAACTTTTTACAAAGTACTTATGAATAGTCATTTTTTAAGTTACCACCGGTTCGGAAAGTCGCTCCTATCGAGAAGATACCGGCATATTATAAAGAGGAAAGAATTGTTTGTTTGTATTGAATAGGCTCTGAAACTACAGAACTGATTTGGATGAAATTTTGTAAAGAGATTCTTTGAAACCCCAGGAATGTCATAGGATAGGTTTGATCCCGAAAATCAGTTCGTGAGACTACGGAGCTGAGTTAGTGTTATACATGAAATTTACAATGAGTTAAAATAAACTCTACTAGAAAAGAGAACATGAGTGTATGATGCAAGATTGATTAAGAATATTAAGGCGTGGTTATTATTAGTAAATTGTTTATTGGATAAAGAAGTTAAAGCAATCGATATAACAAAGGATAATCTAATTGGTGATAGATAATTCTAGAATATAAACTAGTACAGGTAAGTTTCGTACAATTAATTAAATGCCATGCCCCTAAGGGGCACATGTATGTTTAAACTATAAGTTAATGTAACAATAAATCAATCCTCTTTTTTGATACCAAATGGTGGATGGTAGCATAACTTGTTTTGCTTTAATTTTGATTTGATTAAAATTTATGTTTATATATATGTATTAATACACGTCTAGAAAGAGTCTTTTCATTGCTAGATTGACGAAGTAAAGGATTGTGTTAGAAAAGTAGACGCTGGGAAAGAGTTTCTCTCTACCACAAGTTTACTGAGGAAGGATTGAGGTCTGAAAATCTAATAGAAAAGTAAAGATCCCAGTGAAATAATGGATCCAAAATCGAAAGACTGGCAACTCTTCTGTGTTAGTAAGAAATGAGTCTTCCACGTCTTCGATCAGGATTTTCTGGTCCAACGGGTTTATTTATCTGAGTTAACATCAACATTCCTTTGCTGATCACTTGTTTTGAAGTGTCAAATATATAAAGCCATGGATTAACCGGCTTAAACTTTTTCATTTGACAAAAAAAAGTATGAGTTTATAATGTGGTTATATGTTATACGTAGGTTTGATTCTTAAATATTAATTGCCTAAGAGGCCCCAATAAATTCAATCGATAGATCTTTTTTGTATGGTATCAATGAAAGTTAAAAATAAGGAGCTTTAAATACTTGTTAGAAAGAGTCTGGTTTCATATGGTAGTTAGTGCTCGTAAATATTTTTTTAAGAATTAGAACTTTTTTTCCCTATAGTTGGGTTACCGATACAATCTCGTTTATATTTTTGCCTCGTAAACATTCTTCGTTTTGTAATGTATTTTTAAAATACGATTTTTTTCATAATTTCGAAATATAGAGATGGCTGTTATTACTTGTATAAATTCTTATAGAAAATTTAATAGAACTTATGTTATTATTTAATTGACTTTCGTGTTATTACCAAAAACACAATTCATTGTTATTTTGTTATATATTTATCTACCATTAAAAGTCATAAAACCAAATTGTTATACGAAACACGTCCAAAATAAATTTAATGAGCTAAATATATGGAAGCAATCTTATTAATTTTAATTAAAACTTCAATATATCATTCGCCTCAATGATTTTATTGATATAATCGTTTCATTGAACTAATTAAAAAGTTTCCAAAAAGCGATCTGATTACCAAATAGTTCGCCGGTGGGCAAAACGAAATAACAAACATGCTATTGTCTCTTTCATTCCTTTGAGAACCTGCGTAACCTGATAAGCAATAAATAAAATATGCTTTATATTCTGTTTCTTTCTGGCGCACGTGTAGGAGTATTCACATCTCAGTCTCGACGGACCTATTTGTGTAAGTTGGGTTATCGCTCAAATACTTTAGAACTTTTCTAACCTTGAATTCCGCTCAAGTAACTTTTGAATTTTAAACTTCGAACTTATTTTGAAAAACAATTTTGTTGTTGCTTGTATTGTATCGATACAGGTTTCGACGCAAAATATTTCGTATGAATAAAAATTAAAAACTATAAAAATATTTGAATTGTAAAAATATTTTTTATCGAGGTTTATGATCGTTTTCTCAATCATAAATATGAATTATTAAAACTATGCAGAAGGAATTTTAACCAAAGATATGTATCCAGTTAGACGAGTATTCCCTCGACCTGTGAAGCGGGTTTTGTTTTGACCGCTACGGTGACGTCACAGCTGCGAGCTTATCTAGTTCTTCAAACTTTTGTGAATTTTGCGATCATTAATCCTCATTTTAAACTTTGTATTTAGGGTCAGCTTCATTATAAAGAATACATAAAATATTAACACCTCTCACAATTTCTTGTAAGAATTTCTTTTGAAAACCATGAATGATTCCATTTGATTACACAATGACGGTACAGTTTATTCTGCATTTTGACTGACACCGTGGAATTTGAAACGCCAGCATATTGCATTCATCGCGAAACTAAAGCCCGAAACGCGATACCCGACTTCTGATTCGGCAGTACTTAATTACTGGAATTATTTCTTCATTACCCTTCGTGCCCGGCCAAAGCGCTCTCCCCTTTTTGTCGCGATGAAATACCTCGAACTTTGAAACCTTATGCTCAAAGTTTACAGAGACCGTTGCCTCGTTCGAAGAATGGCGGAATCCTTATAATGCAGGTTGTATACGAAACTTGTTTGACCAGAATCGAGGAAAAAAAAGTGGCGGGCGAGTTCGCCTACAATAGCATTCCGTTTCGGCCCGCCTGCGATCCGCCCTCCGGCCCCCCGCGCGCCGCCGCCGCGCTCAGTGCGCGCCCGAGCTCCGCCGCGTGTGCTGTGCTTACAAAAACCACTAGACACACAAAAACATAAGCTATTCCTCACATCAGGCTCATTGTAAACAGAGCATGTAATTCGCAATCGTTTCCACAAAACTCACCTTTCGTACACGCGTTTCGACTCGCCGTTCGAAGTAGAATGCACTAATGCATTTGCATTGCATTGTTACTGTGTGAAGTGTTACCATCGCTCCAATTATTCGGCGTTATCGATTTTACATTCACTCACCCCGAACAGCTGTTTGGGCATGCGGAGGACACCGGATTGTTGTGTGTTTCCCAATTTATATAAAATAGTTTGATATTCGTGCCGGTTGGAAGTGACAAAGAATGGTGGTCCCGTAGTCCCTTTTAAATTGCGTCTCAAAAGCTGTGAAACAGTGATGTGAAGTGATTAAAACCGATTAATTTCATCATACGAGTCCCTAAAATTGGTGATACTTCTGTATTCCACTGATTGGATGTGTTTCTGTGTTTAACGAAATTTTGTGTAACATTGTTGTGATTTTCGCTTTGGATTTCCTATTCGGATGTGGAATACGACCTGTTAATAAGGTGAGTGATAGTTTTAGTTGGATATAATTAGTCTTATTACTCTAAAATAGCGTTAGAATGTCGTAGTTTAGTGCGCGGTTAGCCGTAGTAGGCCTATCCGGGCCGCGCTAGTGTGAACGAACTTCACGCGTGCATTCTGTGATTTAATCGAAAATGTTCTAAATTCAAATTATTGCTTCTGTTTTGTCTGTGGTGAGGTAAACAATATAATATTTCTTTTATAAAAGTTGTGCAAATACTTCTTTATAGTTAGATTCAATAAGATAGAGTATCACCATAGAGTTACTCGGTTTTCATTCTATGGAACTAAATATATAATACCTACCTCATAAAAATCATCATTTATGTGCATAAATAGTGATTTTTTACACAAATAATGATTGTATGAAAATTCGTGTGTTTGAAACGATGATTATCAGAGGAAAAATTTCTGTATAAACTGGAAAAATTATTAGAGATCACTAATATAATATGACTAATACAAATACATATCACATGTTTTTATTTTTTCTGTATTGTATGCAAGATATAATCTTTTACTTACTTGAATTATCTCTCTAAAGTAATAAATAAGTTTTTAAGCAGCAAATGAGAATTTTAATGAAAAAGGCTTAAAGATAACTACGTTTATTATTATTTATCAATAATATTAATTTATAAAGGCGTTATTTGATAAAACGCCGTAAAATATAATTCAGTCTAAACATGATAGACAAATTGTAAAATTCCTCATTGTAAATAATGAAAATAGACCATTTCGTCGTGGATTCAAATTAAGAGAAAACCAACTTGAAATTATTAATAATATACATTTGTTTATTTTTTAAAGTTTGAAGATATATTTGTTGATATTAATCGCACAAGTCAAGTGTGTCATAATAAATGAATAAATTAATATTTTTAATACGAAATTCACGCAAGAGAAAAATTTAATTAGTTGAAACCTGATATATGTTCCCTATTATGCGGTAATGGTCACTTTACGACCACAAAATAAATGACTACAGTAAAGTTGGCAGGGTATAGGATTCTACATACTTTTTATATTTATTTTCTTGAGCATGTTGCTGACAGAATGAAAATCACGTTAATGACTATAAAAAACGTAGGGCCCAAAGATTTTCTGTACTAAATTTAGAAAGAATGTCTATGAATTTTTGAAAAAAGAAATAAATAATGTTTATTCCATAATACACACAGTCAATACAAACAAGGAAAGAAAAACAGATAGAAACAATATCAGGTTTTGGTATAAAAAGGTTCTATACTGGAGTTTTGAATATCAAGAATATTTAAAACTCCAGTATAGAACGTGAGTTAAAATTGCGATTTGACCTTATTTCATAAAAACCCTTTTAAGGCAGAACTTATTGAATAAAATACATTTTAAAGGATTTTAAATGCGGTTTATTATATTAACACATTAACCGCGTTTAAAATATTTTAAAAAGTTTTTTTTTATTTAATATGGAAAGTATTTACTCGCTTTAAAATAAACTCAAGAAAATATCGTAGGACTGAACATTTTTAATATTCCGAGAGGTAGGATCATTTTTAGGGGATGTGTTTGGGCAAGATGAAATATTGTATAATGTCTCTCCTTTTATACCCCGGTCAAAAAAGCCCCGTCCCCACCAGCCAGGTCTGCAGTTCCATGTCGGGGTACAATATGAGAGGCATCATACAAGTTTTCAGCTTGCCTTAAACACCTCCCCAAGAATAGCCCTAGCTCTCGGTATACAACGACTCCTGACTGACTATACAGAACCATAGATATTATTATTTTATTATTTTGAGCCACTTGTGTCCCACTGCTGGGCAAAGGCCTCTCTTTTTCTCCTCGACTCGGATCTCTTGGCGAGCACCTCCCAATTGGCCAAAGGCATCTATTTCGTCCCTCCACCTGTGTCTAGGTCTTAGATAACGATTAAATTAATAGATAGATGCGAACCATTGATAATTTTTTTTTTTTAATTTTTAATTACATTGATGTCAAATGACGTATCATTACTAGCAGTAATGAAAGATAATCGATGTTCTTGTTTCGGATCTCGGCCGAAGTCGATTGTAACCAATAGTAATTGTTCATTATTTTCCCATACTTTCCCTTGCATTCCAGTTCATGTATATCAATAAAAACATTTTAATTAGAAAATACATTTTCTAGTTTGTTATAAGGTTTTCCTCGTAAAAACTTAAATACCTCGCATTCCATACATATGAGAGTTTATAGATATTTGTGGTTATCCCTATATTTGTGACGTTTTTGTTGTAATAACCCATAAAATATAGACGTTTTTCTCAATATCTAATCCTAATTATATTTGAACGCGAAATGCACTTTTTGTCATATAAAACCGGTTTCAATTTATTTTCCTTAGTGTTTCCTCTATTATGAGAGAACCAGTTTGGAACTCAAAAATAGTATTAATTATCTGTGACTTATCTTGGTCTATAAAAAAAAGAATAATGAGAGATTATAACAACATCCTTACAAAAAATTCATGCAGCATATCGCAATTTAAATAAAAATATCATCATCATAGCAGGAAGACAAATTTGTAAGAAAATATTCACGTAATAAAAATAAATATTTTTCAGTGGTTCTCAAACTACTCGTCTTGGAACATTTATAATATTGCATAAATTGTTTAATAAGTGTTATAATAGTATAATCTTGTGTTTCTTTTAACGCGAGTACTTTCCATATTAAATAAAATACTATCCGAGCCAATTTTCAAAATACCCTCTTCGGGGAAATAAGTGGAGGTAGACACACAATTTGTGTAAGACAATTTTTGAAACACTCATGAAGACAACTGTCATCTTGGTCACCCGTGACCACGCTCGCTGTAAGGTGTTCGAAACTTCGGGTTAATAATTATGTATAATAAACCGCGTTTAAAATCCTTTAAAAAGTATTTTATTTAATAGTGTCAAATTGTAAAAATAAAAATTCCACTTAATACATTTTTTGTTGAACTGATATCTTATCTATTTCAAATAGGTGATAGAAAATGATTTATGTGATGCCTACTAATTTGTTTTATTTACGGTATATAACGCTTCATTTTCGATGTTATTTCAAATCAGTGCAGTATTGTGAAGGGAGTATTAGCATCACATTGCACACTCAAAAACTGAAGAAAAAGAAATAATATTCTTCAATAACAATCATATAAAAAGTTTCCAGTATAAATATATATAGCATATTGATGACAAAGTTTTACGTCATATGCATTATTTTAGTGCAATGTCGTCACGAGTCTGCCGTCAATCGAATCGAATCGTTATTATGAAAAGCAATAACGTTTTCTATGAAAATTGTATAAGAAATAATATATTTTACATTGCTTGCATATGAACGTTTGCTTGAAATTGATTAGCACACCAAAACAATTAATGCTTCAACTTTTATACTAGGTGCCGTTGATACACTATTTTTTCTTGAGGAATTCCTGCATGGATGCCTAACTACCTAGTGGGAGGTAGAGTAGGAGACTCTTACTGACTAAAACCTCACGGTGGCCTACCTCTGCGCCAGGAACTCAGCGGCCCCTGGATCTCCGCACGGTGCTCCTGCTTGCCTCTTGCTAATGCAACCCATCTCCATTAACCTAACACTTTCCGATACCCATGCGTTAAGGTCGGTTATTGAAACGAATGGCTGAATATCAAGAGGATTGGCAGAATTAAAAGAATAAGTATCGTCTATGAGACATCGCTATTAAGAACACGAAATATAATTGGTTTACATTTAACTCGACCTCACCAAAATTTTATACAATACTAGCTGTGGCCCGGTTTCACCTGCGTATACCTGTTTTCCCCGATCCCGTGGGATGGTCAAATCCTTTCTTAGCGGATGTCTACGTCATACCATCTACCTGCATGCCAAATTTCAGCCCTATCCGTCCAGCGGTTTGGGCTGTGCGTTGATGGATCACTTTATCAGTCAGTCAGTATCCTTTGAGTTTTATATATAGATTGCTTATTTTCCATATCTTAACTTTTTAATAACTGAAGAATATTTCCAGTTTCATCCTTATGTAATTTTTGTCCCTTTCCGACTACACCACACACTACAACGTTACTTTCAAACATGATTGCAACAATAACTACTATAAAAGGGTCAAATCGAATATACCACAGAACCAGTTCAAACCGGTGCAACAGAGCGCCATCTACGGCGAAATAACAGAAGTTTCATAACGCATGATATAAGTTTAATTTTGGTTTTATTGCCGCGACATCCGGCCACCGTCTAATAAAATAGCAGACTTTCTCACGGTCCCCAAACGTTTTTCTGGACATTCTTTCGCTAATGCTAAAATGTTTGCGATAACGGCTGATTAGGATTGTTTATGATTATTACGAAATGTCTAAAACGCGTTTGGGAAACTAAGAACGTTTTGTATCAATTATCATGTCTCTTATACCGCTGATTGCTTTGTAATCGCTAGATGTTTAATTACAAAGATGTACGAATACTTTGTGGTATTTTGGTGGTCTATTACCTATATTGCACAAGTAAGGTATAACTATAATCGTAACTCTTGGTAATGCGCTACTATTCTCTATCACAATATGGTATAAGTTCTTTAAATCTTAAAGAGCCCTGTATTTATCTTTCAAATTGGTATCTGATCGTATTATCACTGTGTTTCATGCATTCTATTGTAGCTTCTATAAATGTTTTGTGATGATATTTCTTGCCTTAAGTCTCATAAATTGTCCATCTACTGTATTCGCATTTGACAATTAAAAGTCTTATAGAAAACTTGCACTCTTTGAATTCCCGTTTATAAAAATGGTACGTCTCTAACATCACAGTGTATAAAAGTAATGTTATTCCAAATAAGACATATCCGTCTTGTTTGGTACAGATGCTTTTATAATGTGTCTTGAAAACACATCCTCAACTTAGCTAACTTTCATCTTACACTCCCGTGAACGAGACAACTAATTTATGACAATTATTTATAGCGTATACCAGTCACCAGGATATGATAATGAACGAACCGTAGTCAAATATACAGCTATTAGAGAATTTTTGGTGAAAAGCTAACATAATTCCACTGTCATTGTCTGAATCGCTTTAAATCTGTGTTAATCTTAATTTCATGTCTCCCTTTTTGTGTTCGTAGGGAGTTTACAATCACAAATATATTTAAATTTTAATGTACATATAAAAATATAGTACTTACAAAATTTAATTCCTTGTAAAGCGTTTTAATCGATTGCATTATGATAACTCTTAATTTCTTTGATGTATATCAGATACACATAATCGGTTCGGTCCGTGCAAATAGTTAGTGCGACTGGCTATGTTTAATAACATTGGGCTCAAAGGATAACCTTGTTTTACTCTTGCCCTCTTGAGTATTGTTATTGACATTTAATATAAATAGGGCCTGCGTGGTCTTTCTGCTAACATGTACGAAACGTCAGTGTATTATAATGAATGACTAAGTCTTTATTTAGGGGCCTATTCAAACACTCGAGTGTATGGAACTTGTAAAAAGTAATAACAAAGTCAGAGCGATTCTTATCACAAATACGGGCTTATTTATAACAGTGAAAGTTCGTTTCAGTCTCAACTCTATGGATTTCTATTCTTCTTTCTATATTAAGTCAAGCTTATGATGTATCTATAATACGTTGTCAACTTTAATAGGATTTAGATTCTGAGTGAAATTATATGGTTGAAGGATTTTAAGTTATATTCCTACGTTTTCCTCGTGAAAGTTTACGTTCTGTAACATGGGTTATATCCAGCGTCATCCTCTTCTAAATAATATGTTTGACGGTGAGGTAGATGATTGAAGTAACGTATACTTTAAGAATCATTTAAATTATAATTAAAATTATATCGAAGCGCTGAAACTCTAGGTATATACATTATAAGGATTTGAAGTCACCTCTAATTAGGATTTGTGGATTCCGGA
Organism: Phoebis sennae; assembly: GCA_001586405.1. NCBI lineage: Eukaryota > Metazoa > Arthropoda > Insecta > Lepidoptera > Pieridae > Phoebis > Phoebis sennae. The sequence goes on from LQNK01002080.1 coordinate 102,920, forward strand.
TTCTGCATCCGATTAATGAATTTTCTGATACATACTTGACACATCTCAAATAAAATTTAATTAGACAAATGATAAATTTGAACTCCAAAATTACCTTTACTTGTTTTAATCTGTCTTTAGACTGCAGTTTATCGACTAGTAGTAGTTAATTATCGTTTAAATAGCTCAATATCTTTCGTTCTATTATTATTTAATACGTTAATTCGAATTTGCAAAAGCTAGTTACATGGTAATTCTTGAAAAACGACGCTATATTTCCGTTTATAATTAAATTTCATTACACTCCACATTTGTACGCCAGATGTCTATTCGCTGATGGTGTGTACTTCAAAAGATAATAAAAAATATGATTATCATATGAGTCATACGTCGTAATACTAAGTTCTAGAGCTTCTGCGATATTATATTCATACATTTAGTTATGCCCCGCGGTCTCAGCCATTTAAAGTCTAGATAATCTGTAGCCTTTCCCATAAACTACGTACTCTATAGTAATATTATAAAAAGGAACATTTGTGTTTTTGTATTGTTTGGAATGTTTTCCACAAACAAATTTAAAAAATTCTATCACCATTGGAAAGCTGCATCTTGGCTGAGTGAAATAGACTGAGAACTAATGCTAGCCTAGGCAAAGCCTCGCGGAATAATTTTTCGAATCCATCTGGTAGGTTTGATGAATAGCGCGTTCAAAGAAGCTATATTTTTTTTGCTTGCGCTTTTAAATTTTAGTGTAGAAGTATTAATAGTTTTGCTGATAGTATCAAAGCTTTTTTATGGTGGGTAGTTCTATATATGTACGTAATCTTTTTATTTAAGTTTTACTTACTTGTAATTCTATACTTACGGCTATTGCATTTCGTAATTTTAAAATAAACACACTGAAACTAAATACCCTACTTGTATAATCAATAGAAGCATAATATTCCACGAGCAAAGTTAATATACTTTATTGCAATGTTAAATTATGAATGCAAAATTGTAGATTTTATAAGTAAACCACGTAAAAACGAGTTATTTCAGAACTAAAAAGATGTTTAATTTATCAAGATTGTTTTTATACTTTGCTAATTACCTAATTATATGAAGTGTTATCTTACTTTTTGTGCAAAAAAGCGTCGTAATAAAGATTGCAACTTTTCATGAATTCCAAAATTAGAACTAATTTCTGCTAAATTAAGCAGTAAAAAATGTTTTTCATTTACATTTGTTAATCTGTATCAACGTCTATTTTTACCCCTACATTAATTTGTTTTTACCATTTATTTTTAGAATAAAACATTTAATCTCTTATAAAGCACTTGGCATTTTTCCTCCGGCTTAAAGATTTTAAATTATTTCTTTATCAGGCTTTAAATATCCATTTACAAATTGAAGCTTAACTCTTAAAGGCAAATGCCGTAATCGGTGAGATGGACATTCCTGAGGAAACAATACTTTAAATGGATTTTAAATCAGCAGACTTGCGATTTCGTTTTTTCTTCTTCATACGAAATCGGGAGACCGTGGGAATTGATGCAAAGATCGCCAAAAATAGGTCCAGGCTTTAAGGATTGTATTTTAATTCAAATAAACAATATTCCGTTTTTTTTGGAAAGAGAATAATTTAAATATACTTTTAGGAATTGAAGTATGATAGCAGATTTAACCCATATTTAAAGTTTCCGAACTAATATCGAATCAGTTCGGAAACTTTAAGACTGTATAGTGATCGGAAAGATACAAATGTTCAGAGTTTTATAATAAAAAAGATGAAACTTACTGACGTTTTTGGGCCATTCATTTAAAGATGCTATAATTTAACAAAGAACAGGAATAAAATTATCATCAATAGTTTTTTTTGTCTGTTCCGTCTAAAGTTATATATTATTTTCTAATTATCTAACTACTCTTTTATATTACATTATTTTTAATAACTAATTTCTCACTGGAAAATAAATTTATATGATACTAGCTGATCCGCGCGGCTTCGCTTACCTAGCATAATTTTATAAATATAGTCTATAAAATATAGCCTATGTTACTAGTGAATAATGTAGCTTTCGAATGGTGAAAGAGTTTTTAAAATAAGGCCAGTAGTTTTTGAGACTTTTTATTACAAACTAACAAACAAAGTTTTCCTTTAGATTAGTGTAGACAAAAGTATAGTGAAAGCGGAAAATTATCAGATTTATTTAATTATTTTTCAAGGGAGCTAAATTCGCAATCTCAAGTACCAAAATTATGTTGTTTAACAAAACACACTCGATTATAACACTCTTTCAACGCTCTGCATCTAATCTTAGCCTGGTTCATTTGGACAGCATAAAATATAGCATTTGGCTTACAAAGACGAGACTGTCCTAACTGGCCAGTATATCAAATTTTAGTGACCATCCATTAGGATTGAACTAGCTGTAATTAGAGAAATGCTGTTTATAAACTGGTATTTTTAGTATCAAACGAGGTGCTATGTTCTTTTGTAATGAACAGTCATTTAGGTAGTTGAGTGTTTTTCCGTGTAGATTTTATATAGACGGTGTAAATTGTAATCGTTAAGTGTACGCGATTATACCTTAAATATTAAAGATTTTCGAAACTTGAAAGAGATATTAAAGTAAGTAAGTCTGAGTAAATTGGTGTAAATATATATTTTTAATTTTATCGTGTTGTATGAAACATTTTGACTTAAAGTGCCCTCATACAATGTAAAGATTGATTAGGCTCGGTTCTCATAAACGACGGAACAGTTGAACAGATGCGAATCGTTTTCATTAACGAGCGACTATAATTAACCAATCGTACCAACTTTTGGTAGTTATGTTACTACCAAAAGTACTACTAGTAGGATACTGTACTGTCCGTAAGTAAAACGACTCGTTTTATTTGTATAGGAACCAGCATTTATGAGTTGTTCCAACTTACGTCCTTGATGTTGGGTACAAGATATGTAATGACTAGCCCAAATGTAGAGTTCTACTATTCGAGGTATTTTTAATCTTATTGCTTTAAAATGATTAGTTTTTACGGTTCCATACCTAAAAACGGGACCCTATTACTAAGTCTCTGCAATCCGTCTGTCTGTTTGTCAACAAGCTGTATGTCATAAACCGTGATAGCTAGAATGCTAAAAGATTCACAAAAAATGTATTTCCGTTGACGCTATGAAATTCCTTAAACATTCCCTATGAAATGCCTATAACTATAAGTGTGGTATTTGAAATGTATTACTGAGTAGAGTACATTATCTCTCTAATTCTCTTACGTTATTCTTTCGTTGTGTTGAATATCGTGCAGTCAGCACTCAGCATTATAAACCGATAAAAATAGAATGTTTGCGTTTTTTAGTTCAAACCCCTATTGAAAAATGTAATAAATTAAAATAATAAAAATGCTCCCTACTACAACCATTACCTAAAGGTCACGCAACGTATAAAAATAGTTTTCTATCAAAACACATGAATTGCTGTAAAAACTATTAAGGACTAAGTTCATATCGCCGTAGTTTCATGAAACCTTTTTTTTGTTTTTGATTTATTCTTATTCGTTTTGTATGTTTAATATTAAAAATATTCTTTAAAATAAAGGCTTGGTAACGTTTTTAACAGGATTTTTTTTACTCTTGTGCAACCAATTTACTTTTAATCGAGCGTGATATAAATTGGTCAAAAAATTTATATCCCGATGTGTCCTAATGTTATAAAAACGGTTCGTATCAATTTTGAATCTTATACCAATTGACGTGATAGAAAAAATAAACAAAAAGACATCTTTATCTAGACGAATTTCAATTTTTTACGAGAATAGCTAATAGAAATATAATATACCTCGAAACTGAAAAAGCCTTCTATAAAAAGTTAAAAAACAATAACGTTAGCGTATAATTTCTTATCTCCCGCTACAGCACGTTTTTATTAATATTATGCAAGGTAAATAATGTATCTGAATGAATTTATTGAATTGGCATAAATTATCGGGGACCAGTTTGTCGTGTCATTTGCATGGCCGATCTGATAATCCGTAATGTATTCAAAGCTATAGGGCTATAGGCTTTCATCTATTTATCTCGTTTTATCAATTACTAGCTGATCCGCGCGGCTTTGCTCCTGTAGCAAAATGTTATATATGTCTATCAAATATAGAGTAACATTTACTCGTGGATAATGTAGCTTTCGAATGGTGAAAGAATTTTTAAAATCGGGCCAGTAATTTTTGAGCCTCCGACCAAATAAATTAAGCCACGAACAAAGTATTCTTCTTTATAATTTTAGTTTAGAACGTGTCGTTTTACTTACCGACAGTATCCTACTAGGCGTAAGTATAAAGCGTATGTATAATAAACTCACTACGTTAACATAACCACCAAAACTTAGTTCCAATTGGTTGATAAAAACCGTTGATTATAAAAACGATTCGTATCTGTTATACTATGACGTTCCGTCGTTTATAGGAACCGGACCGTAATCGAACCTTTTTAAAACGTCATCATGAACTATATCATATTTTATTATTTTTATTTTAAAGGTAGATAATGTACTATTGTTCTTTCATTTCAATAGAAATGCAGAAAAGAAATAACGTATAGAAGTTGCCCAGGAGTTAATCAAAAATAAACTTTGCGAGAAGGCAAAAAGATCCAATTTAGAATGCTTAACAGGCCTTCAAAATATTTTATGATGTATCTTTTTTCGTAGTTCTGACTTCCCAATATAATACAAAGATATAAAACATAGGTCTACTTATACGCATATTATATACAATTTAATACCATTTAATCACATAGTTAAATTGAATAATAAAAACATTAAGCAGATAGCATCAGCAATAATCATTTACAATTATCTACTACCATGATTTGTTATTTCCTATAATTAACGTTAAACGTATAATCGAATATTCCATATATTTATCACGTATTTGTCACTGGAGGAAACTAACCAAGGTTTTATATGGCTGTCTCAATAAGGGTAAATAAGGAATCAAGAAAGAGTATTTTATATCGCCTATTAAAATAGTTTTGGAATAGTATTTTTTTGTGTTTATTTATATGTAAAATAATTTATAAAGAGGAAAGATTTGTTTATTTGTTTGTATTGAATAGGCTGCGAAACTACTGGACTGATTTAGATAAAATTTTGTACAGAGATTCTTAGTAGGTAACTCGAAAAGGATATAGCTGATAGTTTTTATCCCGAAAATCCTACGGGAACGAGATATACGCGGGTGAAACCGCGGAGCTCAGCTAGTGTATAATAAACCGCGTTTTAAAATGTGTTTTAATCAATATAGTTTTTAAATATTAAAGTTGAAAAATTCAATGTAACTTAAAGCAGAATAGTTACTTTTGGTAGCTTAGATTTCATATGTGGTACTCGTTTCACAAAATACGTAAAATATCTCAGTACTATATTAGTGAGAATTCGGTCAATGCAAAGGCACTTAGAGAATTTCGATGTTAGCTTAATACGTACACTCTTGCGCACGCGTAATTTATTTATTTATTTTTTTATTTATTTATTTATTATTGAACAACCAACAAAAGACACACATTACATTACATACATTAACTTATATTACTACAGTATGGTGCACCTTTAATTATAGGAAGTTACAACATTTAAGGTATTAATTTAATGGTGATGGTGTACTTGTTCTAGAATACAGATTTATTAAGACACCCTCCTTTCCAAATTATATTCCTTAAAGATATACCGTATACGTTAAGTGTGGCCGAGCGATTGTTCCGTAAATATAAAACATTTTCATAAATTACTCCCCGTTTAGACGTTAACAAAACACCAAAACTTGCTCACAAATTGGTTCATATTTTACTGCTCTTATTAGTTAATGAAAACTATCCGTATTTGTTACTATGACCTTTCGTCGTTTAATGCCCGGTTCCTATAAACGACGGAACGTCACAGCATAACACAAACGAATGGTTTTCATAACGGGCGGTTCTAATCAACCAATCAGAATCAAGTTTTGGTAATTATGTTAACGTCGCGTTTATTATAGAAACGCTTTTGACTTACGCCTAGTAGGATATTGTACTGTCTTTAAGTAAGACGACTCGTTTTATTTTTATAGGAACTGGGCATAAAGGAACCGATAGAGATAGGTATTCCCTTTTATCTCCCTCCCGTTACATTCGCGACAATTCTGGTGTTATGAGCATTCGTGAGCGGCGTTGATGATTTACCATTACGTGATTCGCATGCTTCTCGACTGTTCTATGATAGGAGAATAGACATGACGGGAGGCAGCTATTATATACCTAACTAGCTTTCCGCCCGCGGCTTCGCTCGCGTGGACCCGGC